>JAMFLL010000715.1:0-27706 GCA_027475725.1 Pythium rhizo-oryzae | reverse complement strand
GACCGCTCGACTCCGTAGCCATCACCGAATCCGACATGAACCACAGCACCACGACCTGCGCCATCAAACCCACGAACAGCTCCAGCGGTCTCGTGAAGACAGACGCGACTGTACCCGAATACGAGTTGTATCGATCGACGAGCTTCTCTTGCTCGTCGGTGCTGACGTTGTCGCTGTTGAATCGTTTGAGCTCGGCTCCGCGCGAGAGGAGGAGCGTGGACACGACCACGGCGACCACGACGGCTGTCACGAGTGCGCCGAGGCGACCGCGGCGCAGCGCGAGTTGGAGCGACACAGCGGACGTCGTCGTCGTCGGCTCGTGCTCTTCTTGGTCGGTCATCACGTCGGAGACGCGCAGCGGTTCTTGCAGCATCGCGAGCGACTCGGCGGTCTCGAGCTTGCGGATCTTGCGCGCCTGTGTGCTGTCACGCGTGGCTTCCGACGGTGTGGACATGTTGGGCGTGAGAGACCTGTTGTGGTCCCCACTTGTCGGACTTGTGCAGACGACTAAATAATCTCGTGTGGCCACTTGTACCCCAGGTATCGTACCCACCATTACGAGGCGAAGCGTCATGTGGAGACCGGTGAATCACTTTCCTCCAGCTCCACGCACTGGCACGCACGTCGCCATTGGCCAAGGCGCTGGCCGTGTGGACGGATCTGTCCAGTGGGTTTCTCTTTTCCTTCCAGCAGGTCGGTAGTCGGTCCAGTTGGTGTAGCCATCAGGTCCGCTCCATGCCTGAACACATCGCACGAAGCCACCTGCTCCGTCTACTGATAACGAACTAATCAGCGCACTTGTCCAACGGCGGCGGAGAACGACCAGGCCCACCAGGACAGCCCACCGCCACAGACACGTTCGCCCGTTGCCTCCTTCTCGATTGATCGCGGACGACGCATGAGGGAATAAGTCTCCCGATCCCCCGCCCAGCGCCAGCGCCAGCGACGTCGAACGGCGCGTTGCGTAGGTGAGACCGTCGCCTCAGCGGAGCCGTTGGGCGAGATTCCTGCGGTCCAGAAACCCAGGGTTTTGCGGCCGATAGAAACGGTAGCATAGAAAAGAAATGTCTTGGATGGCGGGTCCGGATCCAACGGATCCGCGATTCGTGAGGTTTTGGAGTGGTTATTAGGGTTTTTCGAGTCAAAAACCACACATGACCATCACTCCAAGCGTAGACAGGACGACTTCCTCTCCTCTCTTCCGCCGAACTCAAGCGCATGCCAGCATGCGTGTGTCTCTCAGCGTTCCTGAATCGAGTAATCGTGGTCAGATACAGATATCGAGGTCTACAGCAAGGTCAAGAACGACTTGAAGCCCGTGTTGGTAGCGTGACGCGGTCAGGTTCGCGCTGCATACGGCCCAACAGGAGTGGTTTTCACTGCGTGCTGGTCTTCAATGGTTGGCCGCTGGTTTATCTTGCCGCACAGCATAGTCATCGTGGACGGTGAAAGCCACTTTCCCTTCCGCTTTCGGCGACGATATGTCCTGCGGCTCGTTGAGGTCGTCGGCTCGCTAGAAAGTGGCGTCGCCTTACGTGCTCTGGTGCCACGGCAGCCCGCGCAGTTCGTGAGGCAGCCGACCTTGGTCGGAATGGTCGTATTGGAGAAAAATTTCACGTTCTTGTTCTCTTTGCGCTTGGTGCCCTTGAGGTAATCCATCTTGAGCGACTCTGACTTTCTGACGAGCCGGTGTCCCTATCTCATGCACGCGTCAACGTCCGTTTGCGCCCTCAGCTTCGTCCACCATCGCCTCATCACGGCTCCCAGCACGCGGCCATGGCGCCGCGATCGCTGAGGCCCTGCGCTTGGATTGCAATTGGATCCTGCTGCTGCTCAGCATGGCCGTGTTATCCGCTTGCTGCACCGCGTGGTGCTCGACTGGGTAGCTTGAATGATGGCGTCTCTGTGGGTGTGTTTGTTGCTCATGGAGGTTCTCATTGTGGCCCCGATTCATCATGCGTCGCGACAGTTTTGGACGCGTTTCATTTAGGTTAACCTTTCGTTTACCTACGCGGGTAAAATGTCAATATCTGCCGTGGATGTGTAGATCATTTGTAGCTCTCAGCTTACGCTGAGAGAACATGGCGAGTTTCCGTTGACGTGCTGCGGTACGAAGCGACACGACACACGGTGCGTGGGCCGCCTGGGTCGAGTGGGAGAAGACGCAAGATGCGAGATGCGGAGACGTCGAGATCCGGATCCGTCGCATTGCCGCCCCCAGAGCGTCGTTACGACGCCGTCGTATGGCGGTCCACACCGCTGGATCTTGCAGCGATGATGTGGAGTCTGTGACGTGTGACGCTCCCGCGGGAGTTGCCATCGTGCTGAGGGAGCCGCCGCTCGGAACCATTCTCTTACCTTGACCCACATCGCACTTCTATCTGCAAGGCACTCGAGACACTGAGACGGCGAAGTATCCAATCCAGATATTCAATCAATTATGCAGATACAGATCCTTTACCAGCGTCTTCCGGCGTGTCGATCGCCGGACGTACCGTCAAGCCGTCAACAACGAAGCGGTCGGCGTCGCCCTTGATCCCGTCGTGCGTGATCTCGCGCTTGAGCAGAAGCGGTGGAAACGCCACAGAGTCCAACATCGCACGCGCCACCACGTGCGGGGTCGTGATGTTCTCGAATGGATCATCCTTGGACACCATCAACTTCGATCGAACCAACGCCGCGATAAGTGACGCGACCAGCGCGATACAACCAGCCAACGTGAGAACGACGTTGAGCATCGGGATAGACAGCTCCACACTACGCTCGCGCACGTTCCGGTCGAGATGCAGATACAGATCGCGAGAACCGGTCGACTGCTGGCGCACGCTCTTCTCCTGTCCGTTCTGGAACAGGAAAAACGCCGCCGCCGTGTACGTCGCTTGTAGGGTGCTGTCCATGTAGAGGTGGTTGTTGACGTATAGCTGTGCGCGCTTTTCGAGCGCTGATATGCAGTTGTTGCCCGACAACGTTTGTTTTCGATCCACGAGGACTTGCTTGACGTTGTGGGGGAGAAGCATCTCGCCAAACAGCCACAAGTCATCGTTAGAACCACGAGCGAAATCGTAATTCATGACGGGTCGAAGTATCGATAAGACAGAAAAGGGAGGTTGTGCAACCGTCACCAGCGTCTCTTCGTTCGGGGTTGATGATGGGGAGGACAACATCGGTACCATAACAAATGAGAGACGTGGGAGCTGATCGAGTGGTATGGCACCCCCACTCACCAGCAAACGCCGACTCGAGTTGCCCAGCGCCGCTTCCAGTCCCATACACGCGCCGCTGTCTTCACAATCGGCCCCATAGATCGACGAGAGGTTCTGAAGGCGCCAGTGGATCCGAGAGATCGTCATCGTGTGCACGACACGCAAGTTCACGGCAACGAGACTGCTTGTGTTTGTGGTCGAGTTGCGTCCGGATAGTCCAGACGCCAGTATCGTCGTATTCTCGTACAGCGCGTCGGCGACGTATCGTGTGTTGTGGGTGAAGAAGACTGCTGAGGTCGTTGACTTGTTCGTACATATGACCTCTCGATTATATACACCGTTGCGAGAACTCATCTTCCCGCGCAACTCCTCGGTGCCGTCGCTGTTCACGCACGAAGCGAAAGCCTCAATGCGTGGACCGCGCTCATTTCGGATTGTTCCTCGGATGAATTTGTGGCGAGTTGAGGATCCACTCTCCGGCAGCAGCGGATAGTGAAAGGATCCGTTAATTTTGTACGCGTTTAGGTAGTTCGGCCGCGACTCACTCTCGACGGTGACGGACTCGACCCACACGAATGGCGAAATGTCCACGCGGGAGAGCTCCAACGACTCGTTTACCACCGTAAGATCCAATTGATTCAACAACAGAAGATAGCGAGCACGCTGGGCTCCATCACCTAGGAACTGCTCTCGATGGTCGGCTTCACTTGCGTTGGGGACTGCACTCACCATACCATTCACAGCGGCGAGTGGTGTAGCCGTGTCAAGCGACGACTCCTTTTTTACAATGGTCGAATTCAGCTCACTGACGCCGACACCACCCAACTTGTAGAGGCCCAGGAGAATGAGGTCAGCCGCGGCGGAGATGTTCATCGGAAATTCACGTGACCCATTGAAGGTCTGGTCGGGCATTGCGCCGAAGATGAGATCCGTGGCACCAGGGTCATTCATAAGAAACTCACGCGGTCCTGCTTTCATCGGCATCAAGTCGATCCGAACACTCTTGACCGGAAGCGCAGTCGGAACGAGGTCCTTCATCCACGTGCGCTGAGTGATTCCAAATGTGACTACATCTGGGTCCATTTCGCCCGATGCATTTGTGCACTGCGACGGAGTCTCCACTGCCTTTGGGAGGAGAAGGTTCCGAAGGATCGTGTTCGTCACAGGATTACCAACCAAGCTATCAGCAAACGACGCCTCCATCGTCGACGAGTTGAACACGTCGCTCACCACACTCAAGTCACTTGACGACATCACCATCCGCACAGGAAGCTCTCGAACTTGCACATTCAGCGCCGTCAAACCGTTCGTCAGCAAAAACTGGATGCAAACACCCACAACTAGCACTACCACCTTCGCCCGACCGCTCGACTCCGTAGCCATCACCGAATCCGACATGAACCACAGCACCACGACCTGCGCCATCAAACCCACGAACAGCTCCAGTGGTCTCGTGAAGACGGACGCGAATGTACCCGAGTACGAATTGTATCGATCGACGAGCTTCTCTTGCTCGTCGGTGCTGACGTCGTCGCTGTTGAATCGTTTGAGCTCGGCTCCGCGCGAGAGGAGGAGCGTGGACACGACCACGGCGACCACGACGGCCGTGACGAGTGCGCCCAGGCGACCGCGGCGCAGCGCGAGCTGGAGCGTCACGGTTGACGATGGCGACGTCCAAGGTGTAGGCAGCGTCGGTGGTTGTTGATCGGTCATAGCGTCGGATAGGCGCAGCGGTTCTTGTAGCATCGCGAGCGACTCAGCCGTCTCGAGCTTGCGTATTTTTCGTGTCGATGAGCAGTGCGTAGTGTCCGACGATACAGACACCTCACCTGCTACCTCTTTGCAACCGTCTTGATCCTCACCTATCGCCGGACATACCGACAAACCGTCAACCACAAAGCGGTCGGCGTCGCCCTTGATCCCGTCGTGCGTGATCTCGCGCTTGAGCAGAAGCGGTGGAAACGCAACAGAGTCCAACATCGCACGCGCCACCACGCGTGGCGTCGTGATGTTGTCAAATGGATCGTGCTTCGACGTCGCGAGCCTTGATCGAATCAGCGCCGCGAAAAGCGACGCGATCAGCGCGATGCAACCAACCAACGTGAGAACGGCGTTCAGCATCGGGATAGACAGCTCCACACTACGCTCGCGCACGTTCCGGTCGAGATGCAGATACAAATCGCGGGAACCGGTCGTCTGCTGTCGCACATTCTTCTCCAGTCCATTCTGGAACAGGAAAAACGCCGCCGCTGTGTACGTCGCTTGTAGGGTGCTGTCCATGTAGAGGTGGTTGTTGACGTATAGCTGTGCGCGCTTTTCGAGTTCCGCTATGCAGTTGTTGCCCGACAACGTTTGTTTTCGATCCACGAGGACTTGCTTGACGTTGTGGGGGAGAAGCATATCACCGAACCACGACCACGCATCCTCATACTTGCGAGTGGTACCGTAGAAGATCATAGGTCGTCGGACCGACAAGATCAAGTTTGGTGTCTGCACAACGGCCATTGGGCGCTCCATTTCTTGAACCTCCTGTATTGTGGACGTAATCGGCACCGGAACAAACGAGAGGAGGGGGAGCTGATCAAGTGGTATGGCACCCCCACTCACCAGCAAACGCCGACTCGAGTTGCCCAGCGCCGCTTCCAGTCCCATACACGCGCCGTTGTCTTCACAATCGGCCCCATAGATCGACGAGAGGTTCTGAAGGCGCCAGTGGATCCGAGAGATCGTCATCGTGTGCACGACACGCAAGTTCACGGCAACGAGACTGCTTGTGTTTGTGGTCGAGTTGCTTCCAGATAGTCCAGACGCCAGTATCGTCGTATTCTCGTACAGCGCGTCGGCCACGTACCGCTTGTTGTGGGTGAAGAAGACTGCTGAGGTCGTTGACTTGTTCGTGCACATGATTTCACGATAGTACTCACCGTTACGAGACCGCAGCTTGAAGAGCAACCCCTCAGTGCCGTCGCTGTTCGCGCACGAAGCGAATGCCTCAATGCGTGGACCACGCTCCATCACGTATCGTCCTCTGATGAACTTGTGGACTGTCGAAAAGCCGCTCTCAGGTACCAGCGGATAGTGGAATGATCCGTTGATTTTGTACGCGGGCAGGTAGTCCGGCCGCGACTCGCTCTCGACGGTGACTGCCTCGACCCACACGGACGGCGTGATGTCCACGCGAGACAACTCCATTGAATGGCTCACGAGCGTGGCATTGTCGAAGTCTTGCATGAGAAGAACGCCAGCCCAGGCTACACCGAACTTCAAAAAGAGTTCCCGGTGGTCAGCTTCAGTTGCATTTGGAGCCGCTTTCATCATCTTAGTGCTGACCGCGAGTGGCATCGCCTTGCCGAGGGAAGAAGCGTTCACCGTGGATTGGTTCACTTGCTCGAGATCGAGACCCTTTTTGTACATGCCAAGGATGATGAGATCGGCCGCGGCAGAAACTTTAATCGGCAAGTCACGAGAGATGTCGCTCGTTCGGTTTGGCATCAAGTCCATCCTGTCACTCGTGATGACGCGAAGTGCAGTCGGGAGTAGGTCCTTCATCCACGTGCGCTGAGGGATTCCGTAGGTAATCATATCTTCGCCTATCTCACCAGATGCATCCGTGCAGTTTAAGGGCATCGGCGACGCTCTCGGGACCAGGAGGTTCCGAAGGATCGTGTTCGTCACAGGATTACCGACCAAGCTATCAGCAAACGACGCCTCCATCGTCGACGAGTTGAACACCTCCGTCGACACACTCAAGTCACTTGACGACATCACCATCCGCACAGGAAGCTCACGAACTTGCACATTCAGCGCCGTCAAACCGTTCGTCAGCAAAAACTGGATGCAAACACCCACAACCAGCACTACCACCTTCGCCCGTCCGCTCGACTCCGTAGCCATCACCGAATCCGACATGAACCACAGCACCACGACCTGCGCCATCAAACCCACGAACAGCTCCAGCGGTCTCGTGAAGATGGACGCGACGGTGCCCGAGTACGAGTTGTATCGATCGAGGAGCTTCTCTTGTTCGTCGGTGCTGACGTCGTCGCTGTTGAATCGTTTGAGCTCGGCGCCATGCGAGAAGAGGAGCGTGGACACGACCACTGCGACTACGACGGCCGTGACGAGTGCGCCCAGGCGACCGCGGTGCAGAGCGAGCTGGAGCGTCACGGGTGACCAGTGCTGCGCCCGAGTCGCTGGCATCATCGGCTGCTCGCGCTCCTCTGGTTCGGTCATTGCATCTGATGAGCGCAGCGGTTCTTGTAGCATCGCGAGCGACTCGGCAGTCTCGAGCTTGCGGATCTTGCGCGTCCGGGCGCTGTCGCGCGTGGCGTCCGACGGTGTGGACATGTTGGGCGTGAGAGACCTGTTGTGGTCCCCACTTGGCGGACTTGTGCAGACGACTAAATAATCTCGTGTGGCCGCTTGTTCCCCACCCGACGGCACCTGGTATCGTACCCACAATTACAAGACGAAGCGTCATGTGGAGGCCGGTGAATCACTTTCCTCCAGCTCCACGCACTGACCCGCACGTCGCCGTTGGCTGCGGCGTCGGGTGTGAGGGCAGATCGGTCCAGTTGGTTCCGTCTCCTTTTCTTTTCAGTAGGAGGGTAGTCGGTGTAGCCATCAGAGCCGCTCCATGCCAAGACCGATCGCACGAAGCCACCTGCTCCGTCTCCTGCTAACTACCTAATCAGCGCACTTGTCCAACGCCGGCGGAAAACGACCAGGCCCAGGCCACCAGGATAGCCCACCGCCACAGACACGTTCGCGCGTTGCCTCCCTCTCGACCGCCGCAGGCGGCGCCTTTGTCGGCGATGCAGCAGGAACAGGAGAGGAGGACGCCATGTCTGCGGAGACTCTGGATACTCTGGACGGAAGCGAGGGTACGACCGGAGGGGCGCGGGCGCGGGCGTGACTCTCAGACGGCGCGTCTGGGAATGAGCCACGGGAAACCCCGTCCAGCGTCAGCGACGTCGAACGGCGCGTTGCGTAGGTGAGACCGTTGGGCGAGATTCCTGCGGTCCAGAAACCCAGGGCTTGGCAGCCGATAGAAACGGTAGCATAGAAAAGAAATGTCTTGGATGGCCCATCAGGATCCAACGGATCCGCGATTCGTGAGGTTTTGGAGTGGTTATTAGGGTTTTTCGAGTCAAAAACCACACATGAACATCACTCCGAGCGTAGACAGGACGACCTCCTCCCCTCTCTTCCGCCGAAAATGGCGAGTTTCCGTTGACGTGCTGCGGTACGAAGCGACACGACACACGGTGCGTGGGCCGCCTGGGTCGAGTGGGAGAAGACGCAGCCGCGAGATGCGGAGACGCCAAGATCCGGATCCGTCGCATTGTAATAGTAGCCAGAGCGTCGTACATGTATGGCGGTCCACGCCACCGGATCTTGCAGCGCCGATGTGGAGTCTGTGACGTGTGACGCTCCCGCGGGAGTTGCCATCGTGGTGAGGGAGCCGCCGCTCGGAACCATTCTCTTACCTTGACCCACATCGCAATTCTATCTGCAAGGCACTCGAGACACTGAGACGGCAAAGTATCCAATCCAGATATTCAATCAATTATGCAGATACAGATCCTTTACCAGCGTCTTCCGGGGTGTCGATCGCCGGACGTACCGTCAAGCCGTCAACAACGAAGCGGTCGGCGTCGCCCTTGATCCCGTCGTGCGTGATCTCGCGCTTGAGCAGAAGCGGTGGAAACGCCACAGAGTCCAACATCGCACGCGCCACCACGTGCGGAGTCGTGATGTTGTCAAATGGATCGTGCTTCGACGCCGCGAGCCTTGATCGAATCAGCGCCGCGAAAAGCGACGCGATCAGCGCGATGCAACCAACCAACGTGAGAACGGCGTTCAGCATCGGGATAGACAGCTCCACACTACGCTCGCGCACGTTCCGGTCGAGATGCAGATACAAATCGCGGGAACCGGTCGTCTGCTGTCGCACATTCTTCTCCAGTCCATTCTGGAACAGGAAAAACGCCGCCGCTGTGTACGTCGCTTGTAGGGTGCTGTCCATGTAGAGGTGGTTGTTGACGTATAGCTGTGCGCGCTTTTCGAGTTCCGCTATGCAGTTATCGCCCGTCAACGTTCGATTTTTGTCGACATGAACTCGGTTGACGTTGTGAGGGAGAAGCATGTCACCTATCAACCTTTCTTCTTCAGTTGCCCAAAAGAAGTCGTAATCCTTGACGGGTCGGTGAATCATCAAGACCGATAGTGGTGGTTGTGTAACTGTCGCCAACCCCTGATCCTCTCGAGCCGACGAGGATGATGACAATATCGGTACCCGAGCAAACGAGAGAGGGGGGAGCTGATCAAGTGGCAAGGCACCCACACTCACCAGCAAACGCCGACTAGAGCTCCCCAGTGCCGCTTCCAGTCCCATACACGCGCCACTGTCTTCACAATCGGCCCCGTAGATCGTCGAGAGGTTCTGTAGCCGCCAATGGATCCGAGAGATCGTCATCGTGTACACGACGCGCAGATTCACCGCAACGAATTTGCTGGTGTTTGTGGTCGAACTGCGTCCAGTCGCCGGTGAGGTCGCGTTCTCGTAGAGCGAGTCGGCGACGTATCGTGTGTTGTAGGTGAAGAAGACCGCCGAGGTCTTTGAGGTGTCCGGGCACATAACTTCGCGATAGTAGACCCCGTTGCGAGAATTTATCCTGACGCGCAACTCGTCGGTGCCGTCGCTGTTCACGCACGAAGCGAAAGCCTCGATGCGTGGACCGCGGTCAATCCCAAATCGTCCTCTCACGAAGTTATGAACAGTTGACGAGCCACTGTAAGGCATCAGTGGGTAGTGGAATGATCCGTTGATTCTGGACGCGGATAGGTAGTCTGGCCGGGACTCGCTCTCGACGGTGACGGACTCGACCCACACGGACGGCGTGATGTCCACGCGTGACAGCTCCATCCAATAGCTCCGCAACGTGAGATTGTACTGATTCAGCAGGAGAAGAAAGCGAGCACGCTGAATGCCATAGCTTAGAAACTGATCCCGATGGTCGGCTTCACTTGCGTTTGAGACTGTACTCACGAAGCCATGAAGAGCGGCGAGAGGTGTAGCCGTGTCTCGCGACAACGCGTTCGCGATGGTCACGTTCGGCTCGATGGTACCGCCGTCACCCAACTTGTAGAGGCCCAGGAGGATGAGATCAGCTGCGGTGGATGTGTTCATCGGAAAATCACGTGACGCGTCGTACGTTTGATTCGGCACCGCACCAAAGATTAAATCTGCAGTAGACGAGTCATTTACCATCAGTTCAGGCGTCCCCTCTTTGCTGTGATCGGGCATCAGGTCGATCCGAAGACTCTTGACCGGAAGCGCAGTCGGGATAAGGTCCTTCATCCACGTGCGCTGAGGGATTCCAAAAGTGATGATATCCGGATCCAAGTCGCCCGAGGTATTCGTGCAAGTCAACGGAGTTTCCACTGCCTTCGGCAGCAGGAGGTTCCGAAGGATCGTGTTCGTCACAGGGTTACCGACCACACCATCAGCAAACGACGCCTCGATCGTCGACGAATTGAACACCTCTGTCGACACACTCAGGTCGCTCGAAGACATCACCATCCGCACAGGAAGCTCACGAACTTGCACATTCAGCGCCGTCAAACCGTTCGTCAGCAAAAACTGGATGCAAACACCCACAACAAGTACTGCCACCTTCGCCCGGCCGCTCGACTCATTCGCCATCACCGAGTCCGACATGAACCACAACACCACGATCTGCGCCATCAAACCCACAAACAGCTCCAGCGGTCTCGTGAAGATGGACGCGACGGTGCCCGAGTACGAGTTGTATCGATCGAGGAGCTTCTCTTGTTCGTCGGTGCTGACGTCGTCGGTGTCGAATCGTTTGAGCTCGGCGCCATGCGAGAGGAGGAGCGTTGACACGACGACGGCGACCACGACGGCCGTGACGAGTGCGCCGAGGCGACCACGGTGCAACGCTATCTGGAGCGTCACCGGTGGCGACGGCTGCGTCAGAGTCGTTGGCCGCTTTGGTGGCTCGCGCTCTTCTAACTCTGCCATTGCATCTGATGAGCGCAGCGGTTCTTGTAGCATCGCGAGCGACTCCGCGGTTTCGAGCTTGCGTATTTTTCTCATAGATGAGCAGTGCGTACTGTCCGAGGATGCACGCATGTCACCCACTACCTCTTTACAACAGTCCTGATCCTCATCTATCACCGGACGCACCGACAAACCATCAACCACGAAGCGGTCAGCGTCGCCCGTGATCCCGTCGTGCGTGATCTTGCGCTTGAGTAGAAGCGGTGGAAACGCCACAGAGTCCAACATCGCACGCGCCACCACGTGCGGTGTTGTGATGTTGTCAAATGGATCGTGCTTCGACGCCGCGAGCCTTGATCGAATCAGCGCCGCGAAAAGCGACGCGATCAGCGCGATGCAACCAACCAACGTGAGAACGGCGTTCAGCATCGGGATAGACAGCTCCACACTACGCTCGCGCACGTTCCGGTCGAGATGCAGATACAAATCGCGGGAACCGGTCGTCTGCTGTCGCACATTCTTCTCCAGTCCATTCTGGAACAGGAAAAACGCCGCCGCTGTGTACGTCGCTTGTAGGGTGCTGTCCATGTAGAGGTGGTTGTTGACGTATAGCTGTGCGCGCTTTTCGAGTTCCGCTATGCAGTTGTCGCCCGACAACGTTCGATTTTTGTCGACAAGAACTCGGTTGACGTTGTGGGGTAGAAGCATTTCACCAAACCACGAGCGCACCCCCTCAAGGTTTCGTGTTAAGCCGTAGAAGACCATTGGTCGGCGGATTGAGAGGATCAAGTATGGTGCCTGCACAACAGCTACTGGACGCTCCATTGCTTGAAGTTCGGGCAATGTGGAGGTAATGGGCACCGGAACAAACGAGAGAAGTGGGAGCTGGTCAAGTGGCAAGGCGCTACCACTCACCAGCAAACGCCGACTAGAGTTCCCCAGCGCTGCTTCTAGTCCCCTACACGCGCCGCTGTCTTCACAATCGGCCCCGTAGATCGACGAGAGGTTTTGTAGCCGCCAGTGGATCCGTGAGATTGTCATCGTGTGCACGACGCGCAAGTTAACAGCTATGAGATTGCGTGTGTTTGTGGTCGAATTGCGTCCAGACGCCCGTGAAGGCGTAGTCTCGTACAGCGCGTCGGCGACGTATCGCTTGTTGTGGGTAAAGAATATCGCCGAGTTGTTCGAAGTGTTCGTGCACATGATTTCACGATAGTACTCACCATCGCGAAACCGCAACTTATAGTACAGTTCTTCGGTGCCGTCGCTGTTCGCACACGAAGCGAATGCCTCGATACGTGGACCACGTTCCATCGTTGATCGTCCTCGGACGAACATATGGACTGTCGAAAAGCCACTCTCAGCACCCAGTGGGTAGTGAACGGATCCGTTGATTCTGGTCGCGGGCAAGTAGTCTGGTTGCGACTCGCTCTCGACGGTGACTGACTCGACCCACACGTACGGCGTGATGTCCACGCGGGATAGCTCCATCGAATGGCTAAAGAGAGTGGCTTTGTCGTGGTCCAGCACGAGAAGAATGCGAGCCCACTGCACGCCGTAATCTAAGAACTGTTCCCGGTGGTCGGCTTCGGTGGCATTCTGGGTCCCTTTCATCATCTTGGTGCTGGTCGCGAGTGGCATCACCATGCCTAGTGAAGACGCGTTCACTGCGGTCTGGTCCATTTCTTCGAGGTTGAGACCCAGTTTATAGAGGCCAAGAACGATGAGATCCGCGGCGGTGGAGATACTCATGGGGAACTCACGTGAAGCATCGTTTGTCCGAGTGGGCATCAAGTCGATCCGAAGACTCTTGACGGGAAGCGCCGTCGGGATAAGGTCCTTCATCCACGTGCGCTGAGTGATTCCGAAGGTGATTACGTCTTGGTCCAATTCGACCGAGGTATTCGTGCAAGTCAACGGAGTCTCCACTGCCTTCGGCAGCAGCAGGCTCCGAAGGATCGTGTTCGTCACAGGATTACCGACCACACCATCAGTAAACGACGCCTCGATCGTCGACGAATTGAACACCTCCGTCGACACACTCAGGTCGCTCGAAGACATCACCATCCGAACAGGAAGCTCACGAACTTGCACATTCAGCGCCGTCAAACCGTTCGTCAGCAAAACCTGGATGCAAACACCCACAACAAGTACTGCCACCTTCGCCCGGCCGCTCGACTCATTCGCCATCACCGAGTCCGACATGAACCACAACACCACGATCTGCGCCATCAAACCCACAAACAGCTCCAGCGGTCTCGTGAAGATGGACGCGACGGTGCCCGAGTACGAGTTGTATCGATCGAGGAGCTTCTCTTGTTCGTCGGTGCTGACGTCGTCGCTGTTGAATCGTTTGAGCTCGGCGCCATGCGAGAGGAGGAGCGTTGACACGACGACGGCGACCACGACGGCCGTGACGAGTGCGCCGAGGCGACCGCGGCGCAACGCTATCTGGAGCGTCACCGGTGGCGACGGCTGCGTCGTATTCGTAGGCGACGGCGGCGTCCCATTCTTTGGCGTCGTTGACGGCTCGCGCTCTCCTTGGTTGGTCATCGCTTCGGATAGGCGCAGTGGTTCTTGGAGCATCGCGAGTGACTCGGCGGTCTCGAGTTTGCGGATCTTGCGCGCCCGCGCGTCTGCGCGAGTAACGTCCGATGCCAACGGCATGTCTGGTGTGAGAGCCTCTGTGGCTGTCGGGCTAGTGCGGACGACGCAAAAATCTTTTCTGGCTGACCGTTCCCTCGTTCATGGCACCTACCGCTTCCAACGGAAGGTCGCTGTGAACCCATGAATCAACGCTATGAACCCATGAATCAACTTTTTGCCCCTGACACGCAATCATGTCCCTATTGTCCACGGTGGGAGGAGAGATGTGTCCAGCGGATACCTTCTTTTTTTCCTCCCAGCACTTCGTGATGGTACAATACGTACCGGTGCCCGTATAGATGTGGCCACCAGGTTAGCTCCACGCTCGGAACCATCAACGGATGAGTCGGGGGTCGGAATAACACAACAAACACTTGTCCAGCGCGTGTGGAAGAGGAGCTGACCCAGGCCAACTGGAGAGATCATCACAACATAACGAAGCGGGTCGAGAGCCCCGTCGCTGTTTGTCCTCTGTCTACCTCAGTTCGGCGAGATGCCCCCACAGCAACCTGAAGCTCTATTCCCTAACTAGAGACTCGTTTCCTCCACGAGTTTCATGCGGTCGAACATGCAGCGGGTTCGCGAGAGGGAGCGTGTCGTCAAAGAACCCGTTCTTGACCTGGAAGCCGAGTCCGCTCTCGCACGCGATCATCGGTGACGAGTTGATCTCGATGAGCCACGGGCGGAAGGTCGTATTATTGAGCGAGCTTAGCAGTACAGATCGAAGCTGGATGTAGATAGCAAACCTGTCCATCAACTCAACCTATTTCTCCACCGCACTCCAGTATCTGCCGCGCGGACGCTGGAGAACCCTCGGATCTCTCTCTCTCACCGAACTCGATCATCTATGAACAAACGGGTTCCTTGCAAACGTCTGCAGGCTCCTCTATCACCGGACACACCGACAAACCGTCAACTACGAAGCGGTCGGCGTCGCCCTTGATCCCGTCGTGCGTGATCTCGCGCTCGAGCAAGAGCGGTGGAAACGCCACAGAGTCCAACATCGCACGCGCCACGACATGCGGGGTCGTGATGTTCTCGAATGGATCATCCTTGGACACCATCAACTTCGATCGAACCAACGCCGCGAAGAGCGACGCGACCAGCGAGAAACAACCAGCCAACGTGAGAACGACGTTGAGCATCGGGATAGACAGCTCCACACTACGCTCGCGCACGTTCCGGTCGAGATGCAGATACAGATCGCGAGAACCGGTCGACTGCTGGCGCACGCTCTTCTCCTGTCCGTTCTGGAACAGGAAAAACGCCGCCGCCGTGTACGTCGCTTGTAGGGTGCTGTCCATGTAGAGGTGGTTGTTGACGTATAGCTGTGCACGCTTTTCTAGCGCTGCAGTGCAGTTATTGCCCGACAACGTTCGGTTTCTGTCGACTAGTACACGCTTGACGTTGTGTGGCAGGAGTACATCGCCGAACAACCACAAGTCATCTTCAGAACCGCGAGCGAAATCGTAGTTCATGACGGGTCGAAGTATCGACAAGACGGATAGCGGTGGTTGTGCAACCGTCACCAGCGTCTCTTCCTTTTGGGCTGATGAGGGAGAGGACAGCATCGGGACCCGAACAAACGAGAGAAGGGGAAGCTGCCCAAGTGGTAAGGCGCTACCACTCACGAGCAAACGCCGACTCGAGTTGGTTAGCGGCACTTCCAGCCCCGTACAGGCACCGCTGTCATAGCAGGCTGCTCCGTAGATCGACGAGAGGTTCTGAAGGCGCCAGCGGATTCGAGCGATCGTCATTGTGTGCACGACGCGCAGATTCACGGCGACGAGTGTGCTGTCATTTGTGGCGGAAGCAGACTGGGGCGTTCGGGATGTCGTATTCTCGTACAGCGCATCGGCGACGTATCGCTTGTTGTGGGTGAAGAAGACCGTCGAGGTCGTCGACGCGTTCGTGCACATCACCTCGCGATAGTATACACCGTTGCGAGACGTAATTCTCGCTCGCAACTCCTCGGTGCCGTCGCTGTTGGCGCAAGAAGCGGATGCCTCGACGCGTGGACCGCGCTCATTCCGGATTGTTCCTCGGATGATTTTGTGGCGAGTTGAGGATCCACCCTCCGGTAGCAGCGGATAGTGGAACGATCCGTTGATCGTGGACGAAGGTAGGTAGTTCGGCCGCGACTCACTCTCGACGGTGACTAACTCGACCCACACGAATGGCGAAATGTCCACGCGGGAGAGCTCCAACGACTCGTTTACCACCGTGAGATTCCACTGATCACCCAGAAGAAGATAGCGAGCACGCTGCGCACCATCGCGTAAGAACTGCTCTCGATGGTCGGCTTCACTTGCGTTTGGGGCTGCACTCACCATACCGTGAACAGCGGCGAGAGATGTAGCCGTGTCTTGCGACGACGCGTTTACAACAGTCAAGTATGGCTCGCTGACGCCGACACCACCTAACTTGTAGAGGCCAAGGAGGATCAGGTCAGCCGCGGCGGAGATGTTCATCGGAAATTCACGCGACGTGTCGAAGGTTTGATTGGGCATCGCGCCGAGAATGAGATCGGGGGCGGCAGGGTCATCCATCAGAAACTCACGCGGGCCTGCTTTCATCGGCATCAAGTCGATCCGAACACTCTTGGCCGGAAGCGCAGTCGGAAGCAGGTCCTTCATCCACGTGCGCTGAGGTATTCCGAAGGTAATGATATCCGGATCCAGTTCGCCCGAGGCATTCGTGCACCGCGACGGAGTCTCCACCGCCTCAGGAAGGAGAAGATTCCGAAGGATCGTGTTCGTCACAGGGTTACCGACCACACTATCAGCAAACGACGCCTCGATCGTCGACGAGTTGAACACCTCCGTCGACACACTCAAGTCACTCGATGACATCACCATCCGAACAGGAAGCTCACGAACTTGCACATTCAGCGCCGTCAAACCATTCGTCAGCAAAAACTGGATGCATACACCAACAACCAGCACAACCACCTTCGCCCGGCCGCTCGACTCGGTCGCCATCACCGAGTCCGACATGAACCACAGCACCACGACCTGCGCCATCAAACCCACGAATAGCTCCAGCGGTCTCGTAAAGACGGACGCGACTGTACCCGAGTACGAGTTGTATCGATCGAGGAGCTTCTCTTGTTCGTCGGTGCTGACGTCGTCGCTGTTGTATCGTTTGAGCTCGGCGCCATGCGAGAGGAGGAGCGTGGACACGACCACTGCGACGACGACGGCTGTGACGAGTGCGCCGAGGCGACCACGGCGTAGCGCGAGATGTAGGGACACTGGTGGCGACGGCTGCGTCGTATTTGTTGGCGACGGCGGCGTCCAAGTCGTTGGGGTTGTAGACGGCTCGCGCTCTTCTTGGTCGGTAATGGCGCCGGATAGGCGCAGTGATTCCTGGAGGATCGTTAGTGAGTCGGCTGTCTCGAGCTTGCGGATCTTGCGCGCCCGCGTGCCATCCTGCGGAACGTCCTTGGACAGCGCCACGTCGTACCCTACTTCTTTGTAAACCTCTTGTGGCTCATCAATCGACGGACGAACCGACAAACCGTCAACCACAAAGCGGTCGGCGTCGCCCTTGATCCCGTCGTGCGTGATCTCGCGCTCGAGTAGAAGCGGAGGGAACGCCACAGAGTCCAACATCGCACGCGCGATCACGTGTGGCGCCGTGATATTCGCAAATGGATCGTCCTTGGACACCATCAACTTAGATCGAACCAGCGCCGCGAAAAGCGACGCGACCAGCGCGATACAACCAACCAACGTGAGAACGACGTTGAGCATCGGGATAGACAACTCCACACTACGCTCGCGCACGTTCCGATCGAGGTGCAGATACAAGTCGCGGGAACCGGTCGACTGCTGGCGCACGCTCTTCTCCTGTCCGTTCTGGAACAGAAAAACGCCGCCGCCGTGTACGTCGCTTGTAGGGTGCTGTCCATGTAGAGGTGGTTGTTGACGTATAGCTGTGCACGCTTTTCGAGCGCTGCCGTGCAGTCGTTGCCGGACAGTGTTCGGTTTCTGTCGACTAGTACACGCTTGACGTTGTGGGGGAGAAGCATATCACCAAACCACGACGACACGTCCCCATACTTGCGAGTGGCACCGTAGAATATCATAGGTCGTCGGATCCACAAGATGTCGTGTGGTGTCTGCACCACGGCCACTGGACGCTCCATTTCTTCAACCTCTTGCAATGTGGATGTTATCGGTACCGGAACAAACGAGAGGAGGGGAAGCTGCTCAAGTGGTAAGGCGCCTCCACTCACCAGCAAACGCCTGCTGGAGTTGCCGAGTGGCGCTTCCAGTCCCAAGCACGCGCCGCTTTCTTGGCAGTCTGCTCCGAAGATCGACGAGAGGTTCTGAAGGCGCCAGTGGACCCGAGCGATCGTCATTGTGTGCACGATGCGCAGATTAACGGCCACGAAATTGCTTGTGTTTGTGGTCGAATTGCGCCCGGACGCCCCCGAAGTCATGTTCTCGTAGAGCGAATCTGCGACGTATTGCTTATTGTGGGTGAAGAAGACTGCTGAGGTCGTTGACTTGTTCGTGCACATGATTTCACGATAGTACTCACCGTTGCGATACTGCAGCTTGAAGAGCAACTCCTCAGTGCCGTCGCTGTTCGCGCACGAAGCGAATGCCTCAATGCGTGGGCCGCGCTCCATCACGTATCGTCCTCTGACGAACTTGTGGACTGTCGAAAAGCCGCTCTCAGGTACCAACGGATAGTGGAAGGATCCGTTGATTCTGGACGCGGGCAGGTAGTCCGGCCGCGACTCGCTCTCGACGGTGACGGACTCGACCCACACGGACGGCGTGATGTCCACGCGGGAGAGCTCCATTGAATGGCTCACAAGCGTGGCATTGTCGAAGTCTTGCATGAGAAGAACGCTCGCCCAGATGACGCCGAACTTCAAAAAGAGTTTCCGGTGGTCAGCTTCAGTTGCATTTGGAGCCGCTTTCATCATCGCGAGGCTGACCGCGAGTGGCGTCGCCTTGCCGAGGGAAGACGCGTTCACCGTGGATTGGTTCACTTGCTCGAGATCGAGACCCTTTTTGTACATGCCTAGGATAATGAGGTCGGCCGCGGCAGAAACGTTGATCGCGAACTCACGTGCGACGTCGTTCGTTCCGTTCCGCATCAAGTCCAACCGGCCACTTTTCACAACGGGAAGTGCGGTCGGAAGCAGGTCCTTCATCCACGTGCGCTGAGATATGCCGTAGGTGATCATGTCCTCGCCAATCTCACCAGACGCATTCGTGCACTTCAACGCCACACGCGACGCTCTCGGAAGAACTAGGCTCCGAAAGATCGTATTCGTCACGGGATTCCCCACTGCGCTGTCCGAGAACGACGACTCGATCGTCGACGAATTGAACACCTCCGTCGCCACACTCAAGTCGCTCGAAGACATCACCATCCGCACAGGAAGCTCACGAACTTGCACATTCAGCGCCGTCAAACCATTCGTCAGCAAAAACTGGATGCACACACCCACAACCAGCACTGCCACCTTCGCCCGGCCGCTCGACTCATTCGCCATCACCGAATCCGACATGAACCAAAGCACCATCACCTGCGCCATCAAACCCACAAACAGCTCCAGCGGTCTCGTAAAGACGGACGCGACTGTACCCGAGTACGAGTTGTATCGATCGAGGAGCTTCTCTTGTTCGTCGGTGCTGACGTCGTCGCTGTTGAATCGTTTGAGCTCGGCGCCATGCGAGAGCAGGAGCGTGGACACGACGACGGCGACCACGACGGCCGCGACGAGCGCGCCGAGGCGACCGCGGCGTAGCGCTAGCTGGAGCGTCACGGCCGACGTCGTCGGCATCCACGTCGTCTGGGGCTCGCGCTCTTCTTGCTCGGTCACCACGTCGGAGACGCGCAGCGGTTCCTGGAGCATCGCGAGCGACTCGGCGGTCTCGAGCTTGCGGATCTTGCGCGTCGCGTCCGACGGCGTGAACATGGTGGACGGGAGGGACCGGCGTGTTGTCGCCACTTGTCGGACTCGTGCGGGCGACTAAATAATCTCGTGTGGCTGGCTGCTGTTCCTTCTCCACGACTCGGAGAGCTGTACCCGACATTTCCCGCCGAAGGGCCGCGCAGAGACCCACAACGTGCGCTCCTCCTCACTCGAACGCGCGTCGCTGTTGGCCACAGATATTGGGTGTGGGGGGGCAGATGTGGCCGGTGGGCTCCTCCTCCGTTTTCGTGGCGGAGGCCAACAGGAGCGACCAGCTTCAAGTTTGCGGGACTCCTCCTAAACCGAGGAGCTCGAGGGTCTCTGCAACCAAGAACTCGTTTCTGATTCGAGAGATCACCATTGTCAACACATGTAAACGGCCTTGACGTGGGGACAACTCACGAGGTGTTCGGGCCGGTCACACTATGACGAGTATGGGCACACAGCTGAGCCAACTCTCTTCGGGCTTCTTTGACTCACCGCAGCTCGCTTGCGGTCCAAACGCAGGCAGCTCTTCTTGAGCTTCATCAGCTACTACAGCCGCGCATGGCTGCCCAGGTGCTCCGGCATCTCGCCGTACGCGCGTGGAGCACTTGGCCGCGCAGAATGTCCGTCAGATTTTCATTCAGCAGCGGCAACGATCATTTGTGGCGGAAGCAGGTCGACGCATTCGTAATGTCGTATTCTCATAGAGCGCGTCAGCTACGTTTCGTGTGTTATGGGTAAAGAATAAGATGTAAATCGTGCAATCGGGTTCTCGCGCGAGCTGCGGCGGCGACATCGAGCCGTCGTTCTCCTGTTGCTGGCTGGGTGTTCATGCGGTAGAGCGGCGGCGTTGACTGGAGCGACGCGAGTTGCTCCCGCAGCATCGACCACGCGGGAGGAGGATGCCTCGGGTCACATCGCTGTCCGAGCCCCCCACGGCGACCCTTGGACACGCCAATTGTGGCCGATCTCACACTTGAAACGAAGCGGCGTTGCGTTCATGAGCTGTTTCGACGCCGCGGACACAGTTCTCTTCCATGCATTCCTCGTCCTGGCCCAGTAGCACGCCGTAGATCATCTCGCACACATCTCGCATCGACTCGAGTTGCAGGACATCTGAGTTCGTGGTAACCGTGCAGGAGTCCATCACAATGGCATCTTCTCCACTGCGAAAGAGCTGCCACTTCTCGAAATCAGTTAGAGGCCGTAGACGACAGATAGGCCTTCACGATCGGCAACTGCTTCGCATCCGACGAGCGCGCGTGCTTTCCCTTGAACGAAATCACTTTTCTTGGCCTCCACAATACAAATCTTCGTCTTCCCGCGGGTGAGGACAAACTCAAACTGGCCGTCTGCGTGGACTTCGTTACCAACCACGGCTTCTTCGACCTCCAGCTTCGCGTCGTCGAACAAGCTGCACAGCATGATGAGCACGGGCGCCACAAAGTGACAACGCTTTGCCTCTTCTGCGGCCTGCGCATACCCGCCCATCGCCTGCGACGCATATGTCAAGTACTCGCGAAGAAATGCGAACTTGTCGTCGGGGATTGGCATCCGCTTCTGCTTGTACCGTTCGTACGCGAGCACACGCTTGACCTCGCGCCATCGCACACCACTGTCCTCATCCATCGATGTATCATCGTCTTCCGCACTCGTCTTGGTCTTCTTCGCGTGCTCGCCCAGGGCGTCGTTCAGTTCCCGCCAGCGCTTGCGCCGGGTGGCACTGTGGATGTATGCCGCAGAAGCGGAGGTGTCGTGCGCGCCGTCGTCTGGAACCATGACGTACAGCAGGGCGTCCTCAGCGCTATACTTCTCCACAATCTTGTCCCTCGGCTGCAGATGCGTCGGCACGTCGGCCGTGGTCGCCTCGAACGCGAGCTGGTCGGCGAAGACGCGGAGCTGGGTCGGCGCGACGCGCTTGAGAAGACTGTCCGCACATACCGCTTTCACGGCCGTTTGGAGGTCCGCCACATCGCCGTCCGCCGGCACTTGCACTTTGTCCGCGCTCGTTCCCTTGTACGCCGCGCCCGCGCGGTCGACAAGCAGATACCACACGCGTCGCTCCGTCATTCGGCTGCTCGAAAGGGAAATGATCGTTTGGGAATTGCTTCTCCGAGACGCAGTCCGTGTGCAATTCAACCCTCAATTCATAGGCTCCGAATGGAACGAAGAGATCCGCGACCGGGAGAGACCTAGACCTCGACTGGACTCTCGGCTATTGCCCAGAGAATCATGCCGCCGCGTCCCAGCCTCCTTTGAATCCACGAATCTAGATCGGGTAGTCGCTCCAATCAGTGACGGCCGCTGCGTGTAGGCGTAAAACGGATCGAGCCCGGTTCTTTTTGGTATCTGACAAGAACGCCGATGGAGTCGCCTATGTCAGACGTCAATCGTTGGCACTGATTTCGTAGCTGCCCTCCACACGAGCCGAGTCTTCCAGCGACCAGGCCATCACCCATCAAGCCGTGTGACAACAGATGTGCCCGTAACAACAGCGTCTTCTCCCGACAAGCGCCGCCTGTAAGCGACATGATGGAGCTATATCGCGTACGTCCACTACGCGTTCGCAGGCTTCCACGTGTACTTGATCATCGCAGTCGCTATCCTTTGCGCGTGTGTGCCCCACAAGACGCGGGAACGAATCACGTCGATACGGAAGCGATCGGGGCACAGCGGTCGAGATCGGTGATCCTGTCGCGGTCATTCTCCAGCCGCCTCAGCTCGGTGCGACTAGTTCTGCTTAGGCACCACGAATCTATCGAGCAGTACTGGCCCGCGATGGCCAGAGCGACTGCGAGAGCGACCGCTTGGAGCTGTTCTTCCTGACCGCACGCACGAGGCGTCGAGACGCTGCTCCAGACCTGCCACGGCATCGTGATGCGCCAGGTTGCTGCCACGCGCGCGCGCCTCAACATGTTCTACGCGCTCATCCTCGTGGTCAACTGCTGGACGAGACGACGCCGCTGTTATGCCGTGCGTGCCGAGGCCACTGGTACTGGAACTGCTGCTGGCCGTGGTGTGCGACATTGTGCTGGATGTCGTGTCGTCCATCGGCGTTCCTGTGGCGGTCGCGGTCGCGATCAAGACCATCAAGCTGTACGACCCGGAGTCCCGAGATATGGTCGTCTGGGGCTGAGGCATCGCGGTGGTTTACCTGAAAGCCCACGTGCGCGTGCAGCCGATGCACTGCTCGCTCACCTCCTCCTTTACCCTTGGCTCGAGGCCGACCTGCGTGCGGTCGTGAACGCTGACTGTCTCGGCGACCACGGCCACACGGGCTCGGCCAGGTACGCTGGACGCCGGCTCGGTCCAGTACGTGACCCTGCGCCACTGCGCGCACATCGAGATCGCACCGCCGGTTGTGAGCTTCTGCGACTTCTACGCCTTCAAGACCTACAACCGACGCCATCAAGCAGCTCACTTGCGGTCCAGACGCAGGCAGCTCTTCTTGAGCTTCATCAGCTATCGAGAGCATGGACAAAATGGCGATTAGTCAACTATACAGGGCCATCATCTCGTCCAGGGAGAATGTGCCTACCTGGTTGTGGATCGTGGTGTGCGGCGCAAGGCGCGTGTAGCTGCCCAGGTGCTCCGGCATCTCGCCGTACGCACGCGGCACGTGGCCGCGCAGAATGTCTGCCAGATCCTCATTCATCTGCCGCATCGCCAACTGCTCGGCCTCTTTCGGGTGGCGCGTATTCGCGTGCGACCGCTTCTTGTCCACCTCGGCGTCGTGGAAGCGGCGCGCGATCACCTCCACGAGCTTCGCGCGGTCAAAGTGGAGCGGGTTCACGAGCCGGAGCGTGTCGTAGATGAGCGCGTCCTTGACCTGGAAGTCGAGCTCGTTCTCGCGCGCCATCGACGGCGACGAGTTGATCTCGATCAGCCACGGACGAAAGTTCGTGTCGAGCAGGATGTCGTACCCGTACAGATCGAAGCTGTTGACCTGGAACGGGATGTGGTCCTCGCCGCAGATTAGCGCCTTCAAGATCACACTCAGGATGTCGTTCTTGACGGTTGGGACGTCGGCGCCCATCGCTTCGAGCCGCTTCCACAGGTACGCGAGCGTCATCTTGGTACCGCCGGCCTCAGCATCCTGCTGCGCCGAATTGATCGGGTTCTCCGGATTCGCGGCGATTGCATCCTGGTTCTCCTTCTGGATGCTGCTGTTGGTAAGGTGGATAAAGAGATTCGAGAGGTCGCCGTCCTCGTACGCGCGCGTACACATGCGAACGAATCCTTCTTCGTAGAAGAACACCTCCAGCGGATTAAACGACGTCACGAGTACATACAGCCGCAGGTCAAACTTGAACCCGTCGAGCAGCAGTGGGTTCGCGATGTACTCCTGGATCACGACCTGCTCGCCATACACCACGTCGCTAAGCGAGTTGACGAGCGAGATGCCGCGGCCGCGCGAGAGCGCCACGGGCTTCATGATCCAAATGTTCTTGCCCGGCAAAACGCTCTTGGCGCGCTCCTGGAACGCCTGCACGAACGCCACGTACTCTTGCGGGAGCAGAAAGCTCGCCGGCACGATGTCGTACGCCTGCTTGAGCCGCCCGCCCATGGCCTGGTACTTGCCGATGTTCTTCTTGAGGCAGTCTTTCCTGGTCAGCGCCTTGGCGTGCTGGAAATGGTTCACTTTCTGCCATGTAAGCAGTGTCTTGCGCTCGACGTTCGGTTTGCTCCACGTCCACAGCAGATTCCACGTGGTCTTGAGTCCGAGCCCGGACGGGTGCTCGTCCCAGTCACCAAGCTTCTCGAGCGCCGTGACCACAATGTCGCTCACTTCTTTCCGAGACTGCGAGTTGATTCGGTAATGCGCCGTGTAGGGCGACGTCACAGCGGAAGACGCGGACCTGAACCCGTCGGGTGTCGGGATCGAGTTCCCAAACACTGTGGCGTAGTCATTCATGATGGTCTCCCAGCTTTGGTAGAGTTTGAGCTGCAGGCGAAGCGCCTGGTCACTGGCGTGGGCGGCTGTCGCCGAGATGCTCGCAGTCGTCAGCAGAGACGAGTTGCTGGTGCTACTGCCCGCGGAGGAACCGGCCTGGAACGCGAGGCGCTGCTCGTAGACGCTCGTGAGGATGCAGAAAAAGTTGGTGAAATACGAGCGGTAGTCAGGCACGTCGCGCCCGACAGGTCGCGGTACCGCCAGGCTTGTTGTCGAGGCTGAACCAGCGGTCTTCTTCTGTGTGGCGCGCGGGAGCGGCCGCTTTTTTGTTGGAGACGGAGGGACACTCTGAGTTTTAAGTGCAATTGGAGGTCGTGGAGGCGACTCAACCGCAGCGGAGGCCACCTCGATGCCGTCATCATCTTGTGGCGAAATAATCGATTCTTGGTTGGGGGAAGCTAGTGATCGTGACGCAGGACGACTTGATCGCGCAGTCGCCTGGTGCTGCTGCTGCGCTTCATCGTGTCGTGTACGAAGCTCCACCAGCGCCGACTGAGTCCGTTCGGCGACAAATCGCTGCAGTTGGAGCGCGATCTCTGCTCGTGCACGCTCTTCTTGTGCCTCGTCGCTCTCAGGCATGACAACATCCTCGGTGGCCTGTGTGGGGTCTTTTGTCATGGACGAGATCTCTTGAACGGCATGATCACTGTCATTGTCTCCCTCCAAGCCCGCGTTCGCTTGATCGTCATGGGATTTATCGATTTCTGGGTGCTCATCTGAAATACGGTCACAATTGTCTTGACCAGGAGATTGCACTTGTTCGGGCACGACTCGTTCCGGTTCCCCCTCTGTCCGTTCGTCTTCTTCATTAGCTTGGTCTTCCTCCTCTTCATCGCTGTGGTCGTCTTCAGGCTCCTTTGAAGCTGCGTTGGCCGTCAGATTATGCGCATCTCCATTCTGCTGCTCGGGGTCACTATAGTCCTCTTCCTCCTCGATCTTGATCACGACAGGCATATCGAGAATCGCCTTCTCGTTCGCCTCGTCGTTGTCGGAGCAATTACTCACCTCGCTCTCGTCACTGCTGCAACTGGAAACGACGGACGCGGTCTCATTATCCGCAGCAGAGACCGACTGGGTCACTTGCACAAATCCTCCACCTGGTGTTGTGAACACGGCTTCTTTCAGCTTGCGCTTGTTTCGCGCTTCTTCCTTCTTCGTTGCCTGCAGCGCCTGGCGTGCCATCAGCCGTTGGTACGCCGCCTGTCGCCGCTTCTCCTTCTCTCGCTCTTGCCTCTTCATGGTCTCCTCTTCGATCTGCTGCTTGGTTTTCTTCTTTGCTTTCCTCTGCCGCGCCTTGAGCGAGTTTTCGCTCGTGGTGATCACGAAGGCAGTGGTCACTGTGGCCTTTGCGAGCGCCTTGGCCTTGCTCAGCTGGCTCTGAGGCGGATCAGCTGCTCGTTTGCTCACGGGTAACGACGACGTCGACTTGGCAGAAGCGAGGGCCACGGGCAGTGACGGCTTGACACTCAGCATGGGCGCTGCCTTGTTGATTGGTTGGAGAGGACTCGCTGGTTGTAGAAACACGGGAAGTGTCTTGGTGCTGTTGCCGTTGTTGTTGTTGCTGACGGAGGCACCATTTGTGATGGACGCGAGTGCGACGGGCTCCTCTCCGTTCAGCAGCTTGAGCACACGCTCGCGCGCCCGTGCCTGCTCCATGTGGCGCTGCACGAGCCCGAGCTGCCGCGCGACGTACTTGCCCAGCTGCGCGTCGTCTCTGTTCGTGTCGATCGCCAGTGATTTGTACAGCGCGACCAGGCCAGCCTCGCACTCGAGGAGGTCGGCGAGTCGCAGGCGCGGGATGATCGCGAGCGGCACGAGCGGGAAGCTGTCCATAAAGTCGCGCAGCGACACGAACCCGTCGCCCGCGCTCTGCTGCGGTGATGGCGCCTCTGGTGTTCCGGGCGCCTGGAGAAGCTGCCTTGCCGATTGGACCATCGCGTCGCGCGGCGGCGAGCTCGATGGCCCGGCCGGCGAGTGCGGCCTCGCCGCCGCCGAGCGCGGGCGGCCATCGCGCTCGCTGCGCGGAGACGCCACCGGCTGCGACGGCAGCCACGCGGGACGCATTCAGACCACGCCCAACACGTGAGGCTGCACGATCGATGAGTGCGCAAAGGGTCACGGAGACCGTCCGGAATTAGTGGGGTTTGCGACTTTATTTAGGACACCACATCACTTTTGGGGGCGCGCGGAAGACGTCGTATCAGCGCTCAGCGTCGGCGGAGAGCGCGCATGGTCGAGCAGGACGCGGCGAGCGAGCGGCGTTCACGTGCCGGCGACATCAACAGCCCCCCCAGCAAACTGCGATCGCGGTGGTGAGACCAAGAAAGCATCTGGAGACCAGCACTCCGGCCGACTGATTTGCAAATATAGTAAATTAGCTGATTTGACGATAGTATTTACTGATTTACCAAAGCCATCTTCTGGATCTATTGGATCAGATCGCGGAAGATCCCGTCAATCACATCTCCAACAGCACACTTGCAAGCAAAACCTGTCAAGGCAAAGCAAGAACGATGCCGTCGCCGAGCCCGCTCGTGGTCGCGTCGGCCGTGCTGGTGGTGCTCGCGGTGGTCTACCAGTCGCTCGCGCCGCCGCCGTCGCCGAGCGCGATCAAGCTCACGTACTTTGACGCGCCTGGCCGCGCCGAAGCCTCGCGCGTCGCGCTGCGGCTGGGCGGCGTCGCCTTCGAAGACGAGCGTCTCGCGCGCGACGCGTTCCTCCAGCTCAAGCCGTCGCTGCCGTTCGGTCAGGTGCCTGTGGTGACTGTCGATGGTGAGATGTTTGCGGAGTCGCAGGCGATCTTGCGCTATGCGGGTCGTGTTGCGGGACAGTACCCCTCGGGCAGCAACCCAGTCGACGCGCTGCTGATCGACGAGCTGCTCACGGCGCTGGACGAAGTCAGCGAGACTCATATCACACCGACACGCCGCGAGAAAGATCCGGAGAAGCAA
>JAMFLL010000714.1:0-27761 GCA_027475725.1 Pythium rhizo-oryzae | reverse complement strand
CGCCGACCGCGTTCGCCGCCGACGCCGCGTTCGTGCGCCGCGCGGCCGCACGCGGCTGGCGCCGACGGAGCCGCGCGCGCGCGCTGCGGTGCCTCGTGGCCGCCGCGCAGTGCGGCCGTGGAGAAGACGCCGTCCCGGCCGAGCTGCTGGCGCCGCTGGTGTGGCTGCTGGACGACGCGAGCGGCCACGCGCTCGAGCGCCTCCACGCGGCCACGCGCGCCGCGCGCCCGGAGCAGCCCGTGGCATGGCTGCCGGCGGCGGAGGCCGCGCGCGCGCTGGGGCTCGACGACGCGGCCACGGCGGCAGGGCCGCTGGCGTGGTGGCGCCAGCTCCGCGCGCTGTGGACCGCGCGCCGCGGCCGCGTGTACGAGACGCGCGCGCCCGCGGGCCGTGGCAACGGCCGCACCGGCGCCTGGCGCCGTGGCATGCTGGCACGCGTGGTGGCCCTGGCGTGACCAAATGGGTGGAATGGTGCCACTACTATGCGATTTATAAAACGCCCGAATGATTCAAGACAAGCGAAACGGAAACAAAACAAAAAACAAAACAAAAAAATCGAACGATTGGGACTGAAGAGCCGATAGGGTCGCGCACCTAGGGGAAGGTGTCCATGCAAACGCGGCTCGTGTTGGGCGAGAAAAGTATCCCCTACCCCGCACTGGCCGCAATTTTGACACAAAGCTTGTGGTGTCAAGAGCAAGAACGAACATCCTCGTCAAGCAACATCCCCGAACAGTGTCCTCGGGCTGGACGCAGCAGAACAGTGATACAGCACCGCAGCACGGGCCTGCCATGGAGAGGCGGAAGCCGGGTCTGGCGTCGCCAGCGCTGAGCGCCCGTCCGTCTGCAGTCTTCTCGTTTCCTCCGGTTGTCTTGGGACGGCTCCTTGTGTGCTGGCGCCTCCGTCCCCGGTACGAGGGTATTGTACGGTATTCCGTGGTGGCGGCCCCCCGCAGCGCTGCAGACAACCACTGCGGCGGCCCGTCTGCGTCCAGACAAGCGCAGGCGTGGAGGGTGATCCCCCCCCTGTCGCTTCCTGCCGCCTCCGCCCAGAAACACACATACACACCGCCGCCACAAAGACACGGGAGGAGGAGCACCCGCACGCGGTCCTCTCCGCTCCTCTCCGCTCCTCTCCTCTCCGCTCCGCTCCGCTCCCCTCTCGCTCGGTGTGGGCGCTCGCCGGCAAACTCGACCGCCGCCACCGCCAGTTCCCAACGCCGCCGTCGGCTGTCAAGTCGTGCCTTTGTCATGGCGACCACCACAACCACCGCCGTGGCCACGGCTGGCAGCACGGCCACGCTCCGCCTGACCACCACCGCCACCGCCACGGTCTCCGCTGCTCCTCCGCCCGCTCCGCCCTCTCGCTCCGCCCCCATCCCTCCTCCGCCTCCGCCGTACCTGCGTGTGCGCCGCACGCTCTCGCGCACGCTCTTCGGCGCCGTCTACGAGTGCGAGCAGCCCGACGACACGGCGCCGCCGCTGCGCCACTACTCCCCTCCGCTCGTGCCGTCCTCTCCGCTCCGCCGCCGGGCCTCGCTCGCGGTCAAGACCGTCTCGCTCGCGCAGGTCCGGCGCGCCGCGCGGGTCGTCCCCGCACGCCGCGCCGTGGACGACCCGTGGCAGGAGTGGCGCGTGGCCGAGAAGCTGCGCGCCTACGATGCCACCGCCGCTGCCACCGCTGCCACCGCCGACCACGACCGCCGCCACGTGCTGCGCGTCCACCACCAGGAGCTGCTCGCGGACGGCGACACCATGGTCTTCGTGAGCGAGTACTGCGCCGGCGGCGACCTCTTCGCGTTCCTCGAGGCGCAGCCCACGGGCGCGGCGCCGCCGGCCACGGCGCTCGCGTTCACGCGGCAGATCGCGCGCGGTCTACGGTTCCTCCACGCGACGCTCCACGTCGCGCACCGCGACCTGTCGCTCGAGAACGTGCTGCTGCGCGACGGCGAATGCAAGCTGGCGGACTTTGCGCTCTCGACCGACGCCGCGCAGCGCTGCCACGCGAGCGCCGGCAAGGAGTACTACATGGCGCCCGAGGTCGTGGCCGCGGCGCTGGACGAGGGCCCGGAGAGCTACGACCCGCGCGCCGCCGACGTCTGGTCGCTCGGCATCGTGCTATTCGTTTTGCTCACGGGCTCGCCGCTGCTCGAGGTCGCGGTACGCGGCGCGCACGGCTTCGCGGCGCTCGAGCGTCACGGCGTCGTGCCGGTGCTGCGCGCCTGGGGCGTGCGCGCGGCGCTCAGCGACGCCTGCGCCGAGCTGCTGGACGCCATGTTGCAGGTAAACCCGGCCAAACGCATCACGCTGGACGGGGTGCTCACTCACGCGGCGCTGCAGGCAGCCCCTTGAGGCGCTACCGCCGTGTGCGTGGGTTGTGTGGGTGTAGCAGTATTTCTAGAGACAAGCGTGTGCCTCAGCTCATACATGTGTGGCGCTTACGTGCGTACTGTACCGATCATGAGCTCTCAATGTTGTTGGATGCGAGAGCGCTCATCTCTTGGGAGCGAGCTCGTCAGCAGGACGGATGACTTGTCGACAGAGTGTATCATACGACGACGACGCCCGCAGGATGCTCCCTCTGGCGCGGGTCGACAAGAGGTGAGGCGGTGGGAGTAGACCCACTCGCGCGACAGCTGAGTCCATTCCCTGCACGGCGGAGACACGCGCTCACGCCCTTCCAAATTACACGGCGCTGCACGGGGATTGTTGCCCCCGACGCGCACTCGACATGCACATTGATGGCCCACTACGCAAAGGGGGATCGGAATTGGACCGTATCACCCTGCTCCTGGACTCGATGGGGACGCAATGACACGCAGCGAGGGCCATCTACAGACGAGACTCTCGTCACGAGTCTCGTCCCGAGGCCGCTGGAAATGCGCAGCGCCCTCGGCACCGCTGGCGCGGGCACATAGACACGCGGTGAAGGGACGTGCGGCGACGGCAGCTGCGCCGCGATTGTTCGCGGAAGGCGGCGCGGGTCTCAGACGGGTCCGTGAGGGTCGCGTGAGGAGCGCGTGATGGACCGCCTCACCTCCTCTCTGTGGTTGGATTTCTTTCTGTTCGCTGGTGGTCCCGGTCTGAAGAGGCGAAGCCGAGACGATGTTGAGTCAAAAAGCCGACTCACAAGATACATCCACGCAGGAACATGGGCTGGGAGGAGGAAGGGAGTGGAGTCACAGTACGCTCGTACAGCAGCGCAGCAGAAGCAAAACGGAGTGCGCGCTTGGGCAGTGCGGCAGGACTCGTGAGCGATATCTAACCACGACAACCCTCGTGCAACAGCAGGGCTGTCGTGGTTAGATTTCGTTTTTTTTATCTTTCATTCATCCGTCCCGTCTCTTCTCTGCACCTTAACACGTGAAACCGTCAAATGGTACACTGTACCTGCATAGAACGGGCGCGCACCTTGGCCTTTTAGACAGTGTCGAAACCTATTTCGACAGGGCCAGTACCTGACGAACACAAGTCACAGACGGCAACCTGAGATCATCATTCCAGAACGGCTCGTGTATTGACCTCCCGCCGCCACCTCACAGCCGCAGCCGCACGCTCTTGGCCACGTAGTTGCGCCGCGGCTTCTTGGTGACGGCCACTTTGATCGCGTGGAAGCCACCGCTGGCGCCGTGCTGGCCGCACCCGCCGGGGGCACCAGCCAACGCAGCGCCGTCGCCCACGGCAGCGGCGTCCCCTTTGTTCTTGGCGCGAAGCTCGCGCGCCGCGGCCGACGCGTCGTTCGCGCAGTCCACGCAGCGACAGTGCGGGCCGCAGCCGAGTCCGTTCTGGAAACACTCGCAGTACTTCTTGAGGCACTTGGACTTTTTGCAGCGGCAGCCGCGCAGCACGACCGTGCTCGACTTCTCGGGCAGCAGCTGGAAAAAGCCCGCGCGCACGACCGAGGCACCACCGCCGGCGCCGGTGCCACCGTGAGGCGCGAGCGCGCTGCTGACCTTGGGCACCGCTGCGGCGTACGAGAACGCGCGCGGGTCGTTGGCGAGGTAGGTCGTGATGGCCTCGAGCCGCTGGTCGGCGCTCGCGCGCGAGTTCTTGCAGTTGTCGCAGCTGCAGCCGTCGTGGCAGTAGCCGCGCGTGCTGAAGCAGACGCAGTACCTAGTGTGAGGAAAAAAAGCGAGGTCAGTGCCACACCGCACAGGAAACCAAAGCCGAGAGAGACGCAACCGTACATTTTGAGGCACCCGGTCTTGCAGCCGCAACACGACGTGGACGAGACGCTCGTGTCCTGAATCTGCTGTGCGTGGCGGCGCAGCGCCTGCGCGCGCTTCTCTTCTTTCTCGTCGAGGCTCAGCACACCCTCGGCAGTCCCGCCACCAACAGTAGTGGCGCTGGCCGTCGACAGCGAGAGGCGGCTACGCTTGACGCCGGACGACGATGACGTGGACGATGAGGATGACGATGACGACGGGTCGCTGGCAGCCGACGTCGGTGGAGTGCAGTCGGTCGGGGCCTTCTTGGGCCAATACGCGTCCAGCATGCGCGCTCGCTCGAGATCGTCGACGCACACAGGCGGCGCGTGCGCCTGGTACTTGCGCTCGAGCAACGCCACGAGCATGTCGAGCCACGCGACGTTCTCTCGCCGCTGCTGCTCGAGCGAGTCCTCCCCGTCTGCCATGACAGGCACCGCATCGGCGGCTTTCGGCTGCTGCTGTTGCGGCGGCGCGGGCTTGTGCTGCTGCTTTTGCTGGGCCACGGCAGCCTCCTCATGATTCCGCTGCTTGCGCTTGAGTCCTGTGACTGATGCCGCGGTCGTGGTCGTCGTGGTGGCGGCTGCAGCTGTGGGGCGCGTGGTCGTGACGGTCGCCGACGGCAGCGGGCGGCTGAAGCGGCTCACGTACGCGAACGGCGCCTTCGCGACGGCCTTGGCCGCGGCGGCCGGAGGCGGCGCCACCGTCGCGTTCACGGGAAGCAGAGAGCGGTTGCCGTCCAGCGCCTGCAGCGCCTTGCGCGGCGGCTGCTGCGTCATGGCCGCCGCGACGGCGACGCCCTTGGCGGCCGCGGATGACGACGGCGCGGCCCGTACGGCGCCTAGCGCGCTCGTTTTCGCGGGGACGGCCGCGGCCGCGGCATGCACGATGGTCGACGGCGTGGACGTGGCGCGCGCGGGCTGCGGAGCGCGCTGCATCGAGCGGAACTTGCGGATGGACGGCGGCGGCGGGCGCGAATGTTGCGGCGCGCGAACTGGCCGTATGAAAAGATGCCAGTTGCGCGCGCGGGATGAGCTGCTCAAAACCCAAAATGTCGACAATTGGACATATTTTACAAATTTCAGATGTTGGAATTTGAACCCCAGCCGCGCGAACAGAGCCTACTACTCATACTCGATTAGGTACGAACAAGTTCGTATCGGTTCGTAACATCTCCAGATGGATACAGTCTCCACTGCGTAGGTCTAGATGCAACGCCTGATCCGTCGGTGCCCAGGACGCTCGGCGGTATGCTGTATCGTGCTCATTGGTGGTTTGTATTCATCTGGTATTAGAGCGCGCTCTTGCTATTGTCGTACTGTCCACACGAGCGCGCTCTACGCGACGGTGGAGCCGCGCGCGCGTAATCGCTTCCACGCGTTCTCACGCACGGCGTTCTGGAGTAGGTCGTAGATCTGGTTGCAGCCGTCCATGGCCACGCCCATGAGGCTCTCAAACATCTCGAGCGGCAGCTTGCACTCCATCTGTAGCAGATTCAGCTTCTGCGTGCGCGGGTTCAGGGCGATCACGACCTGCGGCCCGCGCGCCGTCTCCTCCGTGTAGTTGAGATCTGACCAACAACACTATTCGTTCAGCCACACTTTCCCTGCAAATGCACCACGAAAATCCAAGGTGAAACGAACCACAGAGCAGCGACTGCTGCAGGTAGCCGGCCGAGCAGGCCACGACAAAGTCATTGAGCGCGATACCGGCGTCGATGAGCGCGAGCGTAATTGCGTTGATGCTCGCGGGCACCTCGCCGCCGTCGGCGTGGAGCACCTGCACGAAGATGTCGATCTGCGAGCGCGGGTACAGGTGCGTCTGGATGCAGGCCTCGAAGATCTGCTTGATCGCGAGCGCGTGCTCCATCTTCTTGCGGTCGCCGCTGCGCTGCGCCTTGCGCTCCGAGGTCGCGAACGGCGCCTGCGAGAACTCGCAGCTCACGACCGCGCGCGGCTGCGTGTTGCTCGCGGCATTGCCCGAGCCCGTGCCCACGGACGCCACGCTCGCGGACGCCGCGGCCGTGCCCATGGCCTTGAGCTCGCGCGGGCCGTAGACCACGGCCACGACCTTGGTGTTTCCCTGCTCGAAGTAGGCCGAGCCGTCCACGCGCGCGAAGAGCCCGAAGCGCGTGCGCACGCGGCGCACCTCCTCGCTGCGGCGGCCGTCCACGCGCAGCCCCGCGACCGACAGGAACTCGCCGCCCGACACGCCGCCCGTGAGCACGCTCGGCGCCGCTGCCTTGCTCGCCATGGTGTGTGTTGTCCGTTTGGTGTCGCTTCTTCCCAAAACGTTGGTTGGGTGCGGCCGAGGAGCTCCAAACCCTTCATTATACAGTGCATACCTGTTGAAATGTATCTTTTGCCATTAATCATAAAACAACATTTTACACAGGTATAGCTAGTTCTGATCACATAAAAGAGGTAAACATGCTATTATGCAGGTTGATCACGACCGAATGCGGTCGGGAGTGTTGGTCCTCTGTCTCTGTCCTTGGTGGTGCGAGCAGCTCCGCACGCAGTTTTCCAGAACGCACGGGAGCGCGAAACGAGACTCCACACGCGGATCCCCACCATGGCGCTTCTCCTGCGACGCGCCGCGCGCCTCCACACCGCCGCCGGCGCGCCGCGCGCGCTGCTGCCGGCCACGCACGCGCTGATGGCCGCGCCCTCGGACAACAAGAAGAAGAATGCGCAGTCGGCGCCGGCCGCGCGCGTGCTCGCGCTGCGCCACTTCCACAGCTCGCCGCCGCGCGACTCGGCGATCGTGGCCGTCGGCCTCGGCGTCGCGGGCGCCGCCATGGGCGCCAAGTACCTGCTGCAGGTACATTTCTGTTTCAATCGGGTGCTGTATCCACCCACACTTTGTGCTCATGTATCTACTGTAATCTACTGTAACGACAGGCGTGGGAGGCGTACCAGGCCCGCCCCAAGAGCGAGAAGGTGGCGAGCAAGTGGGCGTACCGCAACTTCTACGACGGACCGTTCGAGGACAAGATGACGCGCCGCGAGGCCGCGCTGATCCTGGGCGTGCGCGAGAGCGCGTCCGAGGAGCGCATCCGCAACGCGCACCGCAAGCTGCTCATCCTGAACCACCCGGACACGGGCGGCTCGACGTTCCTCGCGACCAAGATCAACCAGGCCAAGGAGCTGCTGCTCTCTGGCCAGAAATAAGCGGGGAGCACTGGGCGACATCCGGCTCTTGCGCGTTTTACTGCACGACTGGGTAATAGAAGCACGAGTTACATATTTGCATTTCGGGGCGAGTCTCGCCGTGTGTGTATGGTGAAAATCATGGTGCCCGAACTGTATGTTGAATGCTTCATGTCGACGGGTTTGATGAAGGTGTTGGCGTGGGCAAAGGGGACGTTTGTGTCGTAGCATGAGGAGGAGGCGGCGGTGGTGGTGGCAACAGCATCGCTGCCGTCGAGGCGGGAGCAGACGCCGACGGCGGCGGTGGTGGTGGTGCCGCCGACGCGAGTAGCATCGACGACAGCGACGGCTTTACGGAAGGGGCACGTGCGCGCGTGTGACGCTGGATGTGTTCGTAGAGCGCCTCCAGATCGCCATCGCGCGAATATGAGAACGCAACTTTGGTCCGCATTTGTTCCACCAGGATTGCGAAACCTCGCTCAAACTCAACCTGGAGCGGCGATGATGGTGAGGCATCATCGTCAACGACCAGGGTAAGCGACAGCGACGCCAAGACACGCGCGATACTGCTGGTGCTGCTTGCTGTACCTGACGATCGAGATCGCTGACGCGTGGTGGTCTGGGCGCTCGAAGACAAGGCAGCTGAGCTACCGTTCGAGTCGCTCCCGAATAAGGACGAAGATTGCTGTTGTGGCGGCTGGTTGGACACTCGGCGAAAGGCTTGGCGACTGATGAGCAAGCACACCCAGCATAACTCTAGGAACTCGACGAGTAGATCCGCCAGTTCTTCGCGTCGATCAGTGGCTTTCGCATCGTCCATTGAGGACCCGTCCACATCCATGAGTGAAGGAAGCTGGCCCTCGGCGGACCTTGCCAGAAACGCATCGACTACTTCTGGGATGCCGCCGTGGACGTGAGTGTCGACACTACCCTTGAGCACGAGTGTGAGCGTCTTGAGATCCGTACGGCCGCTCGACTCTTTGTTAATCTCGTCTTGCAGCAAACCACAGCGCTTACGGATATCATCCATCGAGTTGTCTATCGGGCACCGCACTTCTTCGCGCCTCGACGAAACCACCTGGCGGCTTGTCACGCTCGGGAAGCACCGCGCGGTCGACAAGTACACCACACGCTTCATTTGCTCCTCTGTTTTCCCGTAGGATGCGCTGTTGCCCAGAGTGAAAGGGGTCGAGAAGCGGAAACTCGCCCCGGCAAGTGGCGCTTGAGGCTGGTTCTCGGGAAGAAGCAGCTCCAGATTCGTCACGCGCATAAAAACGACGTTTGGATTTCGCTCGAGCGATGGAATCGGCTTGGACTCCGGAATGATATCCACTCGCTCGCACGTTGGGAATCGAGCGCGGAGCATCGCCTTCATCTCCCCCACAAACTCGCCCAACGACACGAATCGGCTGCGCTTGTAGACGTACTCGTGGGCGGCTACACTGAGAGGCACGCAGTCGCCTGCAAGCACGACGCGGTAAAATGCAAACACTTGCGTCGTCGCTTGCTCGCTCGTGTGTTCGGCAAGCTGCTGGATCGCCGTGTCGAGGTGGCGTAGCGTCTCGCGATACTCGATGAGACGCCCGTTTTGCCGCAGTGTGAGGAGCAGACGCTCGTCGATTTCAACCACTTTCTCGATCCAGTTTGATTTCTGAGCCAACTCTCGAGTACTCCGCAGTTCAATCACGACCCACGCGTTCGATGAGTCGGCCGGCTTCAATGGCTGCCCGGGGTCGGTGGCTCGCGCTGCCTCCTCTTTGAACGCTATGTTTTCCAGCGCACAGCAAGTGGCTTCAGCATACCGCTTGCGAGCTGCATGGAGTTGGATCAACGCATCCATCCACTGGGTCTTCACGTCTACAAGCCAAAATGTAGACACAGACTGCACGATACGATACAGCCCCTCCTCAAGTTCTTCCCCGTCCATGGCTACGTCCGACTCGACCATCGCGCGGTGCCACGTCTCGAACACTTTGATCTGGCTCGTGAGACTGTTGAGCGTTTCTGCAAGCAAAAGCTCAAACGCGTGGGCTGTACTCGTCTCGCCATCTTGATCGACGAGCGATTGCTGGCGCCACAAATCAATTGCGTCCCGCAATGCGTCGGTCGGGATCTGAAGCGCTGATGTAGAGAAGAAATTTGCGCAAAAAACCTTGAGAAGCGGTCGTTTGATGAGCAAGAAACTGCCCGTCTGCTCATAGCAAACGTGCATTAGACGGCAGAGCAGAGATGCCGCGAGCTGACGAACGCTGGCCAACTTTGCTGTCGCGGACAGAGAGACAAGCAGGAAGAAGCGGCTCTGATCGTGGATGAGGGGCAACCCCGCAATGCGGGTCGCGAACAGAGCTCGTTGAAAGCGCAACAAGAACGCCTGTAGATGCCGAAAGAGGTCGGCGAGGAAGCAATCAGCCTCCTCGTCGACTTCTTCATCAATCTCGCTGCCTGCGGCAGTGCACAGGCACTCGATCGAGCTGGCGCGCTTCATGAGCAGGAAGAAAATGTCCACGATCGACCCCAGCAGTGTGAATGCGTGCTCGATGGTAATTTTGCCGTGGTTGCAGCGGCGATGATTCGTTCGGTAATCGAGTGGAGACTCGATTATGCGAATCACCCATTCGAACTGATCGATAGCCGTGCGGATCGCCTTCAGAGTTGTGTCGGCAATGATACGGTGCAGATTGCGCGTGTTTGCCTCGTATTCATCGCCCACGGCCTCGCTATCCGTGTCTTCGGCCACTCGCTTGCTTCCCGAACTGCTCACACTTGGCACTGAGGAAGAGTTCGAGCCCGACTTGGATACGTACCCACTCGAGACCATGGAGGAGCGACCTTGTGCATTAACATAATTCTTGCCCCAGTTCCGCGGAAGCGATTTCTGGGCTGTGAGGCGAGGAGTTCCACCACCAGCGCCTGCGCTGAAGGACCCCGCCGTCGGACCGTGCTTTGCGTTCGGGCTCTTGCTTCCTGCAGCGATCGAAGATCGAGGATTCTGCGGGGCGTCCTGTCCGAGGCTTCCACCCCGAAGACGACTCTGTCGATGCTTTCGCTGCACTTCGAGATCGAGCAGGGAGACCCGGCGGTCGGAGGGAGCGAGATCAGGCGAGAGAACCTGAAGTGACGGCGAGGACGACTGGGACGTGTCGTCCACAAGGAAGACCTCGATCACTTGCCGCACAAGTGATAGGCACGCGTGGACGCGAATCTCATCGTATACGCTCGCGCGAGCAGATGGACTCGTCACTGCGAAGGCCTTGTCGAGACTGCGCTGGATCAAGCTCTGCCGGCGAGCATCCGCAACGCGGAGTTTAGTCTGCACAGGAAACATGATCAGAACTTACCACAGGGAGCAAGGAAACTACACATCAGTGCGTACCTCTTCGATGAGCCTGCGGTAATGCAATAGCGATGCTGTTGGACTCAGAGCCTGTTCGCCGCTATCCCGCTCGATTGTGTCCGCGTCAACAACGAGTGCGCTTTGTCGAAAGTACCACGATAAGTACGGAAGCGTCACGCTGCTTAGCAGATGCGCGACGCAAATCAGCAACTCTTTTCGGAACACAGACGCGCGCTCCCCCTCTGGGCTGTCAAGTGCATCGGCGCTTGCAGCGCCCGTCGAAAGCAGCTTGCCGTCCGTGGTGAATCGCGCGATGCTGGGGATCATCGGGAAATACATGAGCGCGATAAGTTCCTGTTGGTCGTGGTGCTGGTGACGAGGGTTGTACACTTGGAGAACAAACATGCGACGCAATAAGCCGAGCGCCTCGGACCGTATTCGATCCTCCACCTGTTGGTCGACGACCTCAAGAAGCCGCTCGAAAATGAGACGAGCAAGCCACGCTCCGTGACGCTGCCCTCGACGTTCGTTTGGCGCCACCGGAGAGTGGAACGCATTGATGACCGCGAAAAACTCAAATTCGATGAGCGTCTTGAGAAACCGGAACAAGATATGGACGGTGACAGCCACGTCACCTTGAAAGCGTTGCATCCACCCCAGCGCGAAGTGGATGATTCGCAGCGGAAGCGCAGACTTCGTCACGAGGAAGAGACCACGACAGAACGCAGCGATACTCTCGTTGACGTGCTTCTGGATTATCAATCCATTCGCCGAGTTCGTCGTCTCCTCCACCAGCTTGACGACGAGGTCTTCGACCAAAAGGCCGTCTTCACGACTTGTTCGGAGCGGCAGTGCGCTGGCCGATCTCGGCGATTGCATAGCCATCGCTTTGAGGATTACTTGCAAAAAGATGTTTGCGCATCGGAGAGACAAAAGTTTGGCTTGCACTGTGTCATCGTTGTCGGGCTTCGACCTCAACAGTTGCAGCCACTCGATAACAATGGCCTGTAACGTCGACCGTGGCCGCTTGCCAGGAGTGCTTGCCTTTGTGTAGTTGACGCTCATGACCCGCGACGCGCACCGTTCAACAACATCGTCGTCGAACACGAGAGCCGCAAACTGCAGCAAAATCTCGTTGGGATCTTGGGATCGAACAGAGCGTTGATCATTCCATTTTGCTTTCTCGAAGGCGCTCAGAAGAGTGCGAAACGCTACTTGTCGAAGATGGGATTCGTCGGCGAAGCGCATGTATGCCAGTATGAACCGTGTGGCTGGCAAGAAAAAGTGGCGCAACATGTCGGACGGCGCCTGCCGAACCTGAATCAGTCGTTCGATCGCCTGGTCCTGGGTCGGAGCGTCGAGCTCTTGGATTGGTTTCGACTGGAACGGTTCAAGAAGTGCCGCGATGCTGGAATCCTGGCTTCTCAGGGAAGACAATGCATGTGTTCGAAGCGTGAACATCGTTTTCGAGCTGTCTGCGGTCGGCAGGCTGCGCGCTGCATCAACATAGCCCGTGGGGAGCGAAATGATCCCACCCGATGTCGAGTTCTTGGATGCAGTGGAGGGAGGAGTAACATTCAGCGCAAACTCCCCATCGTCGAGCAGGGCTCCTCGGTGGTTTAGAATCGGCAGCGCACAGCAGCCTACCAGTTCTTGCTGTTGCTGGCCGGGCTGTAGCTTTTTACAGTGAACGTGGAAGAACGTGAATAGCAGATGATGAGCCGACGTGAGTTGATCGGGCAGGGCCAGCTTGATCTCCTTCTCAAACTGCGGATTCTTCTGGTGGTAGTTCACTTGCAAAAAGGCTGACGACACGATTTCTCGCTCGGAACCGTAGAACGCTGGGATAACGGCATTCTGTGTATCGAATTCGTCCATCCCGCACACAAACTCGACCTCTCGCTGGAGTAGCTGCACGCGGATCGCGATGTTTCGAAACTGGAAGCGGTCCACGTGGAGCGCGTAGACGTACATAGCATGAATGTACGACACCGCGAGTGGTCCGCCACCAAACAAGCCAAGCGCCGAGCGGGCGGACGGATGGCACAGCGGCTGCACTTCACGACAGGTGTAAAAGGTCTGCTCGAGGTCGTTGGTGTCGTCCTTCCCTTCGTCAGCTTGTTGTTGGTCCTCTGCGTCGGTTGATTCGCGCGGCGTGAATGGATCTTGTACTTCGAGGATGGGGCGCGAAGGCAGCTTGAACGTTTCCTTCGTCAGCGTCTTGAGCGACTTGGTCAGAAACTTCGACTCATCCAGACGCTGGTCTTCTATCCGCTCGATGTCAATCTCGCACATCGCTGGCACAACTCTCTCCTTGAGCCCATTTCGGGCTGCGTCGACAATCATACTCAGCCGCTGCTCGTCGCTGAGAGTCACGCGCTGACGATACAACGTCATGGATCGGTTTGGTCCATCGATCAGTGGGGTGGCACCCCAGGTCAGTGGCTGCGAGTATCGCCCGAGCCGTCGGTCGCTATCTGCCGCGCGCTCGACCAGCCGCTGTTGATCGGCCTCGGAGGCAAATTTCTCCGGAGTGCAGTAGGGCGCGGTGGCGACGTCGGCGTCGCCCACGAGCCCCTTGGAGACTTTCAGCACAAGATACAAATGGTGCGCTTGGTGATTTGGAAGTGTGTAAAATACCGCACGAGGCGGTACTCGTTGCTTCGTTGTTCCTAGAGGAAGCGTGAACGAAAACTCCTCCGAGGCGCGGCAGCCGAGTTGCACGTCGTACAAGACGAGCCGACAGTACAGTGGCTCGATCTACACAGTATCATGGGCAAGTGAGACCCTCCAACCACCGGCACGAGAAGAATTAACATGCCCGATGCTGCCACATACCATTCCCAGCGCGAAGCGAAGGCGCGGCGACACGAGAAACGCCGCCGCGTCCGCCACGGCAACGCGCGGCTGCAGGTACCACGGCACGCACACGTCGCTGGGGAAGGTCGGCTCGCCCGTCGCGCCGCGCGGCTCGTAGTTCTTGAGCAGCGTCGTCTCAGCGCTGAGCTCACGCTTCTTCACAACCCCGTCCATCGGGTGCGCCGGCTGGAGCCGCAGTACGCGCCAGCTGCGCGTGAGCTCCTCCACGACAGGGCTCGGCTCACCGCTGGCAGCGAGCGGGTGGACGGCCGGGCGGCTCCACTGGCGCCGACTCGTCTCCACGATCTCCAGCGTGCCGGGCTTGATGCCGAAGCCCTCGGCGTCCGCGTCGCCGCCATCGCACTCGACGGCGACGGGCGTCACGCGCACGTGTAAGGCGTCCCGCAGCGTCGGCGGCGCCTTGCGCGCGCTCTCGGCATCTCCACCGTCGCGGCCGCTGGGCGTGTTGTTGTCCTCGGCCGGGTCATGCGCGTCGCGTCCGCCCAGTGGCCGCACCGCGGCCGCCGCCTGCTGCTGCTCCATGCTCTCGCCGTCAGTGCGCGGCGCCCAAACGTTCCGCAGTCCGAACAGTCGACCCGACGCCTCTTCGGGGAAAGGCGGCGTCACGCACTCAACTCGCACTCACTCGCAGACAACCGTCACGAGACCGAGCGAATGGCGCTAGTTCCAACGCCGCAGGCGCCCCGAGCGCATGACGCGCGCATAGCAAAAACCGCCGCAAGCAGCGCGCAGCGGCGCGAGGCCCATCGAGAGCGAGAGAGTTCCTTCTGACGATGTGGGGCCATTCTGAGGCTCATTTGGGAGAGTGTTGGTCCCGTGGCCGATGGCACTCGGAGGGAGTCACTTTCTCGAGGGTTTACGCTTCTTATCTAAGTACTTGAAGTCCAGGCCGCGGGTTGCGGTCAATACACTCTTTTGCGCCGCACAGTACCGGATTCAGCCGTGGAGCCACGCGAAGCGGAACGAGAAGTCGGCGCCTGCAGACCAGACGGCCGTGAGCGAGTGAGCTAGACAGACAGGGAACAGCGGACCAAAAGACAGAACGCACCGAGGTGGACGAGCGCCGACTGGAAGACGAGCAGCACGCCGTGCATGAGCTGGGCCAGCACGACGGTCACGTGCGACTCGAGCGTGAACGCGAGCTGGTACAGCGGCGGGTAGCTGAACCGGCGGTGCACCGCCGCGTGGAGCACGAGGAACAGCGCGATCTCGAGTGCCGCGTACCACGCCACGGTCTGCATCGTGGACGTAAACTGCGCCGGTGTGGAGCGCTGGTGGAGCGGGAAGAACTGCGCGTTGGGGAGCGAGTGCAGCCAGCTCATGTACACAACGTAGATGAAGGGCACGACGCATTCAACGTACTCGGCCAGCACGACGTACTCGTACTCAAAGAGCAGGCTCAGCGTCTCTCGCACGAACTGGGTCTTGAGCTGCGGCGTGAGCGATGCGACGGTCGGACGCGGAGCGACGCGACCCGAGGGCACGACCGGTAGGACCAACAGGTCACCACGGGGCTGTAGCTGCGAACTCGAGACACTAGCAGTAGCACCACACGTCGTGGTGTAGTCGCGTGCAAACACGTCTAATTCGCGCAGCTGCTTGATTCCTTCAGCAGCCTCGCGTGAGAGACGCAGCGTGTGTGGTCGGTTGTCCGTGAGACGGATATGGCGCAGCGCGGACGTGTCGAGCTGCTCGGGGTTACAGCACAGCGCACGGACGGTTGCTAGCGTATTCAGAGACTTGACCGTGACTTCGTTTGCTGCATTCTGGACGTTTCGTTTCTCGGCGATGTGCCACTGAACACGGTGTGTCGCGCGCATGCGGCGGAAGACTCCACGCAGCACGAGCAACATGTGCGCCGTGTCAATCGCCAGCACGAGCGCGCCGACCAGCGGCGAGCCCGAGTTCTGCATGAACGAAGCCACGTACAACGCGTTGAAGAGCTCGATCGAAAACACCGCGGTGATAGGCACGAGGTCGGGCCAGTACGAGGAAAAGTGCGCGAGCGCGTTCTTGTACGCGATCTTGGTGGCCGGGAGAATGAGCAGAAACACGGAGCGCAAGGCCGGCGCCATCGACAAGAAGGCTGCGTTGTACGCCGGGTACAAGATCAGCAGCAACATCTCGAGCGATCCAACGCCAGCGATGTTTCGACACTTTTCGCGCAGCAGGGGCACGGTCTTGAAGGCGTTGACGCCGACTGCGAGTACGGAAAGCACAAGAAACACAAAGCTGCAGGGCGCAGCGCCGATCACAAGCGTGAACGGGATCGGGAACGCCCATTGCGACGCGATCCACAGCAGCGGACCGACGTAGCCCATGGCCGTACCAACGGAGATCACGAACCGCTGCCGAGACGATAGCGGCAGCTCTGGGACCATGTGTTGCGCCTGGCGCAGCATGCTCTCGCAGAGGATGACGACGGCGACGCCGGTCTTGGCCCAGAAGACGGAGTTGGCTGCCCAACCCTCCGAGGGGCTCTTCATCGGGATCAGCTCGACTAGACACATGAACAGGAGCACGGGCAGCGGTGCGATGATCAGCACGCACGCGACGCGCAGCGGCGACGCGGACTGGCAGTACTCGTCGAGCGCCGTGAGCCGTTCGACCGAGTAGTGGCCCTGGCGGCTGACTTGCGCGCGCACCCAGAGCGCACCGACGCGCCGAAAGACGTGACGCATCCCGCGCGATTCCTCTAGCTGAAATGCTCAAAGGGACCAGCAAGTCCACGCCACAGGGAGACGATCACGCGCGCGCCAGGCCATAGATAGATTGACCAGGACGTCGCATCAGAGTGATGGTGCTTCAACATGTTTGGAGCTGGTGAAGATAACCTAATCTATTGAATGCTTTGCGAGTCGCTTACATAACACTACAGGACTTGGCCCACTCGAGGCGCCGCTTCTGTGTGCGCTGCTTGCCCATCACTTCGGCCAGCGCGCGTGGCGAATACACGACCGATGCGCGCGACGGCTCCTTGATCACCGAGCTCGCGCGCCGCCGCGTGGACTCGAGCCGCAGCGAGTCGGGCGCCTCGTCGATGCGGCGCGCGCGCGTCGACACGCGGCGGATCGTGCTTCGCCGGCGCTGCAGCTGTGCCAAGTCGAGCGGCGGCGGCTGCTGTGGCGTGGAATTACTGTCACTGGGAGTTTCGTCTGCGGTCGCCGGTCCTTCCGTGTGGGGTATCTGTCTCGCCAACGAGGCCTGCGAGCCGAGCGCCCGATTCTGCGCGATGGTGCGTTGCTCCACGGTGTACTTGCGCGCGGACGTGCTGCCCGACGCGGCTTGGTCTAGAGTGGGCGACGAGTCTATTCGCGCGGCCTCGTCCTCTGCATCATCGTTGCTTTCGTCGTCTTTGGGGGCGTCTGCGATGGGGTGACTACTCTTGTCGCCAGCTTCGTCGTCGCTGCTCGCAACCGCGACGCGCCGGCTGCTCATCGGGGTCGAGTCGGAGACGGATGGAGCGGAAAGACGGCGCGGCGCTCACACGTGAGACACAACACGCCATCCAGCGAGGGGCGGGGGCGGGCGCTGAGTCGATGCGGTCGACGGACCGCGCAGAGAAAGCGACGTCTTGTGCGGAGCGAGGGTCCGTAGGTGTACGCTTGGTGAAGGAGAAGAAGCGCGACATCGCTTTGGTTGAACGCTTCACTGAGGATGTCACATATGCGCTCAGGTAAGAATAGTGTCGTGAGAAAGTCAGCGCACTGAGGTTCTGGGCGGAGGAGAAAGAGAACTGCAGGTTCTGAGTCGACGCTGGATCGGCCGGCATCGTTATACATAGCGTGGTGAGCTTGCAAACCGAGCTTGCAAGACGACCGGACTGGTGTTTGAACGGCCGCAACCTCGATCATTCAGCTGACCGGTATCACACGAAAGACCGCCGACCGCAGCATCAACTCTTGTGCACCATGAGCCCGAGGCCAAACACGCCCGTGAGCTGGTGCGGTCTGTTTAACGGCGACCCGTGTCGGCAAAGAATAGCCGTCACGCGGAGCCCAGAGCGTCGAGGCGGGTGGCCGCATCGTCCTGCCAGCTGATGCGCCCGCGGCCTCACGCTCGCAACACGGCTTTTTGTCACGTCTCTCGTGTTCACGTCGGAGCACTTCGTCTCTGAACGTCCGCTCCAAGTACCGTCATCCGCGCCCTGCTGACGACATGACCAACGCCGACGACGGCGGCGCCGCGGCAGCGCTCGTGAGCGATGAGACACGCCCAGCAAGCGCCCCACAGCCAGCGTGGACCGACGATGGAGGCGGCAGCCGGCAGCAGCAGCCCAGCAAGATCGAGGCCACCACCAGCGACGAGGCGGCCGGGCTCAATTGCCCCGCGATGCCCGAGTACACGGCCCACGACAAGCTCATGACGAGCCACCGCGGTCAGTACTCGATCGAGCGCATGCTGGCGCTCTACGACTACGCGCAGCGCGTGTCGACCGCACGCGCGCTCGCCGTGTGCGTGGGGACGCCGCTGCCCGCGCTGGGCCTTGCGATCGCGCTACAGCTGCTGCCGCTCAAGAGGTACAACCCGTTTTCTGGACCGAAGACGCCGCGTTCTGGGCGCTCACCGCGGTGCTCGCGTTCGCGTTCGCTCTCAGCGTGACGCTGCAGGCGCGCACGATGTTGCCAACGTACGCGGTCTCGCCGCTCAAGGCGCTCGTACTGACGCTCGCCACGGGCGGCGCAATGGTCGCGCTGCTCTACGGGGTGGGCCGCGCGTGGATGTTCCCCGTGCCGTTCGCGTTCGTGCTGGCCATGGCGCCCTTCACACTCGTCTGGCTCGCGCTCTTCGCGCTGCTCGTGCGCCACAAGCCGTCCCCGGGCCACGCGACCGCCGTGGCGCTGCCGCTGCGGCGCTTCGTCGCGTTCCTCGTGGTGCAAATGGCCGCGATCGTCGCGTTCGCGGCGTTCCACATCCTGCTGGTGGAGCTCACGCCCAAGGAGCTCGCCAAGAAGCTCACGTTCCTGCTCTACCAGGGCATCCGCAACCTCTTCAAGCACACGGCCGCGTGCTACTTGCTGCGCCACGCGCAGGACTTTGCGCCCGAGCTCGTGTGCTTCAGCGTCGAGCTGTTCGTGGCGTTGTACTTGCTCTTCGAACTGCGCGCCGCGTACGACCACAATCCGGCGACCGCCGTGCTGGGCACGGTCTTCCTGGGTGCGCTCACGGGCTGGATCCACCTCTCCAAGCGGCTCACGAAGCTACAGGCTGTGCGCAGCGAGGCGCAGCTCCCGGCGTGCGGCCGCGAGGCGCTCCACGCGCTCGTGGACGCGCTCAAGAAGCCCGAGGAGATGCTGGATGAGACCGTGCTACGGCGTGTGCGGCTGCGTGCCACGGGCGGCCATGCGCTACCCAGCGAGCTCGCGGCGGTCGTCGACCACTTGGAGACCATGGCCGCGCTCCAGCCGGCCGCCGAGGGAGCCGTTGGCAGTCCTGCCAAGGGTGGCGCAGCGGTGGTCGCGCCGGTGGAGGAGATATCCAGCGCGGCAGCCTCGACGACGGCCAACGCCACCACGCGCGCGCTCCACTTGACGCTGGCGGCGCTGTTCAACACCGAGTACGTCGTGCTGATCAAGTACGTGGAGACCATCGTGCCCGTGACGTTTGCTGTGTTCATGATCGCGCTCGTGGACGCCGACATGGCCAACCTCGGCGCGTTCCCGGCGCTCGCCGTGCTCAAGGTGCCGGTGATGGCGCACCTCCACGACGACATCCTGCTCTTCTGCGGGCTCATGGCGCTGCTGGCGGTGCTGCTCTCGCTGGCGCTGGCCGCGCTGCTCCAGTGCAAGCGCCACGGCGCCGGCGTCGGCGTGCTCCACCACCTGGCGTTCGTGCTGGAGAACCAGCAGCTCCAGATCCAGGCCAAGCTCGTCGCGTACGTGCTGCTGGCCGTGCACCTGGTCATGTTCCAGTACGGTACGTTGGTTTCGTTCAGTCTGGGAGGGCGACGCTGCGGGAGGAAGCAGGAGGAGCAGGAACTGACTGTCGTGTGTGTGTGCATCGCAGGCGCCGACTTCCACACGCAGTTCGCGTGGAAGCGCTTCTTCCCCAAGGCGTGAGCAGTATCATTTTCTCACATCCTATATGGGTACACCTATTACAATTTATAGAAAACGTCTATCCAGAGACCCGCGCCACGCTGGACGCGGATGTCCTCTGTCTGTCCAGAGACCATCTCGACAGCATGTATGTACATACCGTCGACGCGTCGCGTGATGATGATGAACGCCAACGCGCGTCAGCAGCCGCGTTCCCGCGAGAGGATGCGTCGACGCTGGACGGCGTCTCCGCCCATCCGGGCTCCCATCGCGGGGGGAATCCAGAGCTGACTCTGGCTAGCTGGGCATAGCTGGGTGTAGATACCCAGGGCTTGCTCTGGATTCCTTCCACGCCTATAGACCTGTAGTCGTGCACCAAAGCAGTGTGCATCAACCCGAGTGCTGGACGAAAAGGGACCATGACCCAGACAGCATTTTTTCTAGATTCCAGAGAAAAAAATGAGTCATAACGCGGAGGTCGGAGAGCCCCAGAAAGCGGCAGGGAGAACCGCCGACCGAACCGTAGACGTGCGGACGAAGGAACCAGTGGCAGCGAGCTCAGCCTGCCGGGCTGCCTCCAACGACCAGGAAGCGTTTCCGTGCGACAGCAGAAGGAAAGAAAACACTTGTACCGTACCGTACGGTAGAAACACACAAAAAACGTGAGAGCAAAAAAAACACACACGAAACGGCCACGGGAAGGAAGAAAAAGAAAATAAACAGAGCACCCACGCGGTGGCTCGTCGTCTCCTCGCAGGGCGAGCGCGAGCATGCGCATTTCCCCCCTGCGGATGCGGATGCTGTGCAAGCAAGGCGTTCCTGCTCGCTTGCCGGCGCGGCCGTGATTGGTGGATACCCCTTCGACGCTTCGTGTCGTGTGAAGCTAAATGGGACCGTGACATGGCGCGCTGGAAGGTTGCCGCTCGATGATTGGCGGGAAGCTGGAAAATGTGACGAGGAACAAAAAAATCGAACCTCGACCGGGCGGACAGGTCGACATGGGAGACGTCACCGCGAATCGCCGTGATCTGATTGGCTGGTGCGGGTGCCACGGGCGTGTTGTTCCGGCGCAGAGGCGGGCCACGCCGTGGTCGCCGCGTGCCACGCGTTGGCAAAGATGGTGCCGGTGCCCCAGTGCCACAAGGGCGGCGCGTCGCGTTTGCACATACTACCGTAGAGTACTAGGACACGAGCCCGCAGGTGGTGCAGCAACTGCCACCGCGGGAAGGAAACGGCGAGTGTGGATTCATTTTCCTTTCGTTGTGGCCGGCGGCAGCGCGAGATGCAGCGCCCACACTGCGGCTCGCCCCCCCTTGCCGTCGATGGCGAATCTCGGCGGGGGATGGTCGCGCGAGCAGACCAGCTGTTTGCTGCTGCCAGGAAGAGCGCTGAGTTATCTCCATGTAGACGCTCGGCGCGTCACCACCCGGTCCGGGGCCAGAAATCCTCCGGAATCCAGAGCCGTCCTGCCCTCCTCTATGCTCAAGCACCGTAACACGCAGCGTTGGGACTCCCAACTTGGGAGAGGACCGGCTCGAGCCGCTCCGCCTCGTCGTCGTTGGCCGTTCAACCCGTCGTCCCCGGCGGGGATACTAGTACGTAGAGGCTCCGGAACGATCGCCCGGCGGGCTGCCGCGGTGGACACACTCCCAGCGCACACACACCCTCGGCCTGTCTCCACGCGGCTGTATAGCTCTACTGTATTTACAGGAGCTCTGGGTTGCGCCGGCCCAGTCTCCCCACTTCAGTCCAACCGCCGAATCCAGCAGATTCACTCGCGAACCAACGAGACCGCCACCATGAGCTCCGCCATCGACACGCCGCAGCGCGCGGGCTTCGCGCCGCTCGCGCTCGGCGCCGCCGCCGCCGCCGCCGTCCCCAACCCGCTCGGCCACCGCCTGCGCGTGCGCCACCGGCTCGGGCCGCACGTCTACCTGGCCGACTGCGTGACGACGCCCAATGCCACCTTTCCCAACGCCACGCCCCACGCCAACTTTACCAACACCGCCATGGCCCCCGCCCAGCTCGTGCTCAAGATCGGCCGCCTCGTGCGGCCGTGGGAAGCGTCTTCCTCCTCCTCCGACGCCAGGGCGAACGCCGGCGCGTGGCAGGAGCTGCGCGTGGCGCGGCAGCTGCTCGCGCGCGGCGCGGTGCACGCACACGTCGTGCGCACACTGGAAGTGCACGTGCACCACCGCCTGAGCTTCCTCGTCATGGAGTACTGCGACGGCGGCGACCTGTTCGCGCACGTCACGCGCAGCCCGAACGGCTGTCTCGCGCAGGCGGACGCGCTGCGCTACCTCCACCAGATCGCGCAGGGCGTCCAGTTCCTCCACGCGCACAACATCGCGCACCGCGACCTCTCGCTCGAGAACGTGCTGCTCCGCGGCGGCGAGTGCAAGATCGGCGACCTCGGGCTCAGCACGCGCGCCGACACGCTGGCCAACGAGGTCGTGGGCAAGACCGCGTACGCCGCGCCCGAGGTCGTCCAGGGCGAGTGGTACGACCCCGTGCGCGCCGACCTCTGGTCACTCGGCGTCGTGCTCTTCATGATGCTCACGGGCTCGCCGCTCGTGCCGTTCGCGTCGCCCGCGTGCGCCGAGTTCAAGGCGCTGCGCGTCGTGGGCGTGCGCGGCGTACTGCGCGCCTGGGGGCTCGAGCCGCAGTTCTCGGCCGCGACCGTCGAACTGCTCGCCAGGCTGCTGGAGATCCGGCCGCAGAGCCGCATGGCCACGGCGCAGGAGCTGCTGGACCACCCGGCGATGCTCGCGGCGGCGGCGGCGCCGCGACCAGCGCGCGCGCTCACGCTGCTTTGAGAATGTACGGCAGCGTGTCACTAAGTTCGCTTTGCGTTGGATTCTGGTGCTGTATCGAACTTAATTCGCTCCCTCTCTCTCTCCCGTGCTGGGGCCAATTTTTTTCCGTCGGGATCGGAGCTCTTCTTTCATCTGCCAGTCTCCTTCTGGATGTGACGGAGGGCGGAATGTTCACGCGGCGAGTACGCATACGGCCATGCATAGTGATGAGTCAGGGAGAATCTGGAGGTGCCTGCCTGGAACAAAAGGGCGGGCCGGCGGGCTGCCACCGGCGATGGCCTCTCTGCCAATGGCACTCGGCCATCATGGCAGTGCCATGGTGGCGCCGCCGCAGTGCCACGTTAGCGCGCCTTCTTCTAAATTCAGGCGCCTGTGGGTGGACCGCACCGGGCATGTTCGAGCCCACAGCCGTCGCCGCGAGTATGTCCGCGCGTGTCCACAGATGACTCGACGCAACAGACGGCGCATCGGTATCTCGAAGATCGTGCTTGACGATTTGCGCCGCGCGCTCGCCGCTGCAATGCAGTCTGCATGGCGCCCACGGCCCGCATGGCAGAGGCCCCGCGGGCGATTTTATGATGGCAAGAACCTCCACACAGTTGGACGGTCGGCTCGTCTGGTTCAGATTCCGACAGTTTCGTGATGGCGTGACTACTGTCCCTCAAAAACAGCGCAAACACCCGTTTGCAGCGGAGGAGGCGAGCCACGGTTGGGCGAGCACTTCGTGGAAGAGGATGAAATGGTGGTTTTAGGGCAGCGCATGGTTCAATTGCGATGCTGTTCGTGGCCAACACGGAGTTTGTCATCTTTGGGTTCTGCCAGGGAGCCACTCGCTCGAACTTCGCCCCTTGCCAGTCCGCACTGAAGCAGGTGGATGCCGACAAAGCTCGCTTTCAGAAAATTATGGACTAGGGAACACACTGTTTCCGGAGTCGCGCTGCATGCTGGCTATGCTGCGGATGACACTCGCAACACATTTTGGCAGGTGATGTGGATGATGGCTGCCACAGGCAGCGCCACAGGCAGCGCCACAGGCAGCGCCACAGGCAGCGCCACAGGCAGTGCCAGACGCCAGCAGGTTTGGTGGCCCCCCAGAGCGACAGGGTGCAGGACCACACTCCTGTGCGATTGGCTGGTTTCGTGACGCCCCATCCCTCCTCAAAATGAAAGAAGAAAAATGAAATCGTCGGCTCCGTGGTGACAACTTTGGCCTTCCGTCATTGACCGCAACCTGCTGCTGGCAAGTGCCAGTGGCACATGCTGTCAGACGGGCCTGCACTTCTCTCCGCTGCTGTAGGTACGGTGGTCACTTCGTGCCACAAGCTGACGGGGCTCTGTCAACGCTCCACGTCGCTGGGCCGCAACGAGGGGGCGGCGGCCGAGGACATCCCCCACCTGTTGCGAGGCGCGGCCCTCCTGTTCTTCTCACTTCCCAACTTTCGCCGGCCGCAACAACCAATCCGGAACCAACGATGGCACTCCTGGCCTCCTCTGCCACCGCTCCGGACGGCATCCAGGGCGCGGCGCCGCCGCCACAGCGTCCAGACATCATCCGGCCGTCGCCGCCGCGGCGGCGCCGCCTGCGGCCCGACTTCGTCGCCTCCATGGACGAGCTCGAGCTCGAGCCGGCGCCGTTCGCGACCACGCCCAACGCGCAGCTCGTGCGAGCGCGGCTGCGCGACCCGAGCGACCCGGAGCTCGTGGTGGTCAAGACCGCGCGGCTCGCGAGCTGCGACGCGCGCGCGCCGTGCGCGGACGACCCGATCCGCGAGCTCCACGTGGCCGCGCACCTCGCGGACCGCGGTGGCCACCCGAACGTCGTGCGCTGCCTCGGCGCCTTCCTCGAGCACGACGCGACGCACCTCGTGACCGAGTTCTGCGGCGGCGGCGACCTGTTCGCGCGGCTCGACGCCGCCTCGGACCACTGCCTCGCGCCGCGCGAGGCGCTCGACGTGCTGCTCCAGGTCGCGCGCGGGCTCCAGTTCCTCCACATGTGCAACGTCGCGCACCGCGACGTCTCGGTCGAGAACGTGCTCGTGGGCCGCGACGGCGTCTGCAAGCTGTGCGACTTTGGGCTCTCGACCGACGCCGACGTGCCGAGCGTGGCCACCGTGGGCAAGGCGCAGTACATGGCGCCCGAGGTCGTGGCCAAGACCGCGTACGACCCGGTGCGCGCCGACATCTGGTCGCTCGGCATCCTCTTCTTCATCCTGCTCACCGGCTCGCCGCTGGTCAAGCTCGCGAGCGCGAGCGCCGGCGACTTTCGCGCGTTCTGCGCGCTCGGCGTGCGCGGCGTGCTCCAGCTCTGGCGCATGGACGCGCGCTGCTCGGCCGCGACGCTGGACCTGCTGGACGGCATGCTCCAGACGGACCCGAAGGACCGCTTCCGCGACCTCAACGAGGTGCTGGAGCACCCGGCGCTGCTGGCCGCGGCCGTGCGCCGCCTCGCCGCCGAGGAGGCCGCGGCGCCGCCGCCCGCGTAGATGGAGTACCGTAGGAGTGATGTGTTGAGAACTGTAAGATACACCAAGCGAAGTAAAGAAAAACGTATTCTTTTCGTGTTTTTGTTCTCATGGGTAGAGTGGCACGGTGTGTGGTTGGACGTTCGGGCTGGCAATCGGCAGATTCTCCATCGAATCACACCGGCCAGGAGTGGGATGCCAGGCAACAACCACACAACGGGAATAAAAAAGGAGAATCGCCCGACACCAAACATCGGCAGACACGTAGATTGCGATTCCGACGCATCCAGAATCGCGCTCGAGCCGCCGTGGCGCGCGCTCCTCCTCGCGTCAAGTCAAAAGCACGCGCTGTTCGATCGTCGGCCGGATCCAGTGCGGTCTCGTGCCCGCCAGCGTCGGACAAGTCTTCCCGCCGGAGTGGGTCTGTGGATTCACCACCATGCGGGAATCACAACGGGCCCAACGATTACGCTGGCCAGCGTTCGATTTTTTTTCTTGTTTGTTTTCGTTTTTTGTCCTGTCCGTTCGTTCTCGAAGCGAAACGAAAAACGCCCGCAACGGGCAAATATCGCGGCCCGCCCACGCAAGTGGCTCCGCGTTCAAGCAATCGGCGCGCTACTGACCTGCACGGCCTCTGTGGCTGCGCCCGGAATCGCGTGGATCCAGACTCTGGATCCAGAGTCTGCCCCCTGTGCCGCAGAGGACGAGCACATCGGCAGCGTTCGACGCTCTGGCAGTCTTCCGCACCTGCCGATGGAAATCGCGGCGTCGCCGCCCGAGCGAGTCTGCCGTTTTCGTGGACTCGTCAAGGCTGCTCGATGTGGCCGAGACGCCATGAACTCTAACGATGCGATTTGGCCAATCGTTCGTGCACCGGGGCCTCCGTGCGCGGACGGAAAGTCGCGGAAATGAACGGAAGGAAAAGAAAACACACAACCACAGAAAAAAAGGAGACGAAAACGGTGGAAAAATAAACAACGGGAAAGGCGTGCACGACCGTCGTCGGGCCTATCGGCGACACAGCCACGTGGCTCGTCGGTTGTGGAGGCCTCCTCCATCGAGCGGAGCGGAGCCGCTCCGCTCCAGAAGCCGCTCCGCTCCAGAAGCCGCTCCGCCCAGAGGAGCTCCAGCTCCAGATCCAGAGCGCCGACGCAGAGCGCCCGCCCGCAGCTTCTCCGGCCGCGTGGATTGGACGGAAGCCTGGCATCGGTGAGGCGCCGCGGAGCGCGCTGGCCCAGTCGTGCGTGTCGGGTGTCCGCGGCTTTCGGCTGCGGCCGCGGAGCTTCCGGCTGCGACCTCTCAGATGTGATGTTGAACTGGCGGAAATGGGTACATCGAATCACGAAGGCAGTGGGTCGTGCCACTCGTCTTGAAGTTGGGCGCAGCTGCCCCCACCTCCACTTCTCGAAGCCTCGGGAGCGGAGACGCGACGCCGCACCCACGGAGGCTCCGTGGGTTGAGTCCAACCCGGTTGACGCGAGGCTCCGCTCCTCCTCCTCCTCCCCTCTCGCTCTCCCCTCCGCTGGAGATCCGAGTCCGTGGCGCCGAGAAGCGTCGTCCCGTGGCTCCACAGCCAGGCCCGTCTCCCCTTCAAGCTTCCGCGTCCGGACAGTGTACGGTACGAGCTGCGGCGTCTGCGCTCGGCCGCCCAAGTCGCACGTGGCGCGGCGGCTCGGTCTCCTCCGGGAGGTGGCGCCAGAAACCGAGCGCTGGCGCCGTCCTCCGGCTCGTTCCTTAGAACCCACAACCCGCGCTAGAAGTCCCCACGGTGACGCTATCAGCACGAATGCGGGAAGTCACGCGCCACGCGTGGCCAACGCCAGCGACGACGCATAGACGCCTCCGCACGGCGCGAGGTGACGTGTGCCTACGCCCCTGCAGCTGGTCCTCCTCCTCCTTCTCCCCCTCCTCCTTCTCCCCCTCCCCCTCCTCCTCCTCCTCCTGGTGCTCCGGGACGCGAGCGCGCTCTGCATGCACCGACCCGCCGCGAGGCGCGTGGTGCCGCCGCCTCCACGCCCCATGGGCTATGACGGACGTCGCCCGAAGCGCGTGGCTCGGGGTGCGCCTCTCGGCCCCGCATTTAGCTCCCCCACGCGAGAGCGGCGTTGGCTATCAATAGCGCGTCTGGTACAAGTCAGGACGCCAGCCATCGCGTGACTCTGCTCGCTTGTTGCTCCCGACGGCGGACCGAATGACGACAGCCCACCACTAGCGACCTCCTCCTGCTTCCGCCGCCTCCTCCGCCGTCGCCAAGTCCCCACCCGCGTGGTCTCAGCGTGCGGATCCGGTCTTCCGCCCCTCTTCTCCTCCTCCTCCCCCCGGGCTTCCAATGGGCGTCTGCCTCGGGAAGCTCCACCCGGGGGGACGCAGCGTCGACGCCCTGCCTCCCCCTGCCCCCGCGTCGCCGTCGGCGTGTACGCCCGCCGACGAGCCGCCCGCCAAGCCCAGCAAAGCCAACCACGTGGCCCCGCAGCCCGCCGCGGGGCCCTCGCCGGCGCAGGAGCCAGCGACTGCGACAGCGGCGCCGGAGAAGCCGCCGCCGCTGAACGCGCTGCCGTCCTCGCGGTCCGTCGCCGGCGGCAGCACGGGCCCACCACGGCCGCTCGTGCGCTCCCACACGGCCACGGCGCGGTCAGGAAAGCGCGCCACCTTCGCGGTCGCGTCCAACGGCGACAACGCGCCGTCGCTGCTCGCGGGCGCGTCCCCAGCGGCCATGGCCGCGGCGTTTCTCGCAAACAACGGCAGCGGCGGGTCCTCTGCCGCCCTCAAGTCCGCCGCCGCGCTGGACGGCGCCGCGGCGCTGGTGCCGGGGGCCCCCCAGACGCCGCCCGCGGCTAAGAGGCGCCACAAGTCCGTGAGACAAGGGCTCCACCC
>JAMFLL010000713.1:2124-25248 GCA_027475725.1 Pythium rhizo-oryzae | reverse complement strand
AGTTTGACGGGTTTGCGATTACAGCGGAACTACAATCCGGCGTCGGGCCGGACGGACGATCCGCCCGAGGTGCTGTTACACCTGGTGCCGTGGTTAGGCAGGACTCTCACATATCTCGACATCAGTTCGTACGATGACATGGCTGCGAGCACACTGGAAGCAATCCTTCACGAGTGCGCGCAGCTGAAGGTGCTCGTGGTGAGCCACTCCGGTGAACTGTGGAGCGAGCCGCGCAGCACGATTGTGCAGTTGGAGGAGCTTGAGCTCCGTGTGCGCTATAACCGCCCTCGTCTCGAGGCGCCGACGCTTGACCACATCCAAACGTCACTGCGAGACCTGCGCGCGCTTCGCGTTCGAGTCTTCGAAACGCAGAACGATCAACTCGAGCCGAGCCGAGCGGCACTCGAACGCCTATTGGGCCACTCCCCGACACTTCGCTATCTCCACTGGCGCAACTCCGGCGCAGACTTCATGCGGAGATCCTCGAATACTATCCCATACAGCACCAGTCTCGAGTGGACGCCTCAGGCACTCAGTCAGCTCGACCTCATGCACAACAAGTACCTGTTTGCGCAAGAAACGCTCCGTGCCACGAGTGCTGCGGCATTTCTGAGCGTCGTAGCAGCACACGGGAGCGACTGTGACGCGTCTCCAATCGGTCAGTTGGTGGACCGTGGCGTGCTCTCGACCATCTTCCAGTTCGCGACAAGCCCTGTGAAACGCTTCATCCACATTGAACCGAACGACAAGCGCAACTGATCCCGAAGAGCTGCTCCTAGTGTAGCCATGTTTGGCGAGGGTAACCAACCCACCTCGGGGACAAGGTTACCCACATCACAACCACGCGACGCCAACAGGGGGACCCAGAAATGTTCTATCCCACTGATTGGCGGAAACCCATCCATTCAGCGCGTCCCATTTTAAATTCCACCAATCACATCACTCCTCTTCTCTTTCCACCAATCCCACGGCCCAATTCGGGTTATAAAACCTTGCCGCCGCAGTTCAAACCTGCGAGGTTTTTCTGCCCTTCCGTTCGGGCGATTGGTTTGAAAATGCTTCTCGCGGCGCCCAACGAGAGGAAGAAAACCGCCCCCTTGGAACAAAAACGAAAAGCGCCACTTGGGGGCTTTTTGTGCCAGTGAGAAGCCGCGATTACAAGCAGCTTGAAGATGCCGGCGGAGAAGCGTTCCCACGACGAGATGGACAAGCCCGCGTCGCCCGCAGCCAAGTCCCCGACGAGTGCCGCGGCGGCGGTTACGGTTCCGCCGACCACGGTGGCGCCGCCTGCCACGGGCGCTGGCGATGCCACGGCCGCTGCCACGGCAGGTGTGCTCGGGCTGCCGTTCATGCTGCCGAGCGCGGCGCTGCTGGCGATGAACTCGGTGCAGCAGCAGGGCGAGCAGCCGGCGGCGACGGCGGCGACGGGCGCGACGGCGGAGGACGCGGCGGCCGTGGCGGCGCTGCAGCAGCAGACGGCGGCGGCGCTGGCGATGGCGAGCGCGCAGGCCGCGGCCGCGCAGCAGGCGGCGACGGACGAGCAGAAGGCAGGCGGCGCCGCCGGAGCTGGCGATCTGTCGGCGCAGCAGCAGCAGCAGCTCGTGCAGCAGCAGCTCCAGCTTTTGCAGATGCAGCAGCAGCACCTGCAGCAGATGAGCCCCGGCGATCTGTCGGCGGTCGCGACCATGGCGCACCAGATGGCGCTGGGCATGGTCATGATGCCCATGATGCCGCTCATGATGATGAACCAGGGCGGCACGAACGGCCAGAGCGGCCAGGGCTCGCCGCACGAAGGACAGAGCTCGCCGGACCGAGCGGCCGCGCAGACCGGGGAGCTGGGCAACGCCGCGGCTGCGGACGCGCTGGGTATGGCGGCGCAGGGCGGAGACGCCTCGGGCATGCCCCTGATGGCTGCTGCCTTTGGCATGGGCAACGACGACACGCCCAAGCGCAAGCGCGGCCGCCCGCCGAAGAAGGACGTGCTCACGCGCAACAAGCCGGAAGGTATGGAGAAGGCGCTCAAGCAGTTCCCGCTGTGGGGTTACGGCATGCCGCTGCCCTTCCTGCCCGGCTTGATGCCGCCCGGTATGGGTGCGGTCGGTGACCAGGCCGGCGTTCTCGCCCAGGATGAATCGGCCAAGAATGCCGAGGAAGACCCGAACCACGCCGGTAAGATCGGTGCCAAGAAGAAGACCCGTGGAACCGGCAAGCCGCGTGGCCGCCCGCGCACGCGTCCGCGCCCGGGAGAGATCATTCGTCGTGTCAAGCCGCCGCCGATCGCGCCCGCCAACTTCCCTGGCATGCAGGAGTACCTCACGCAGAAGATGGCCGAGTGGAAAGCCACGCAGGCCGGCAACGCCGCTGACGACAACCGCGTTGTCAGCGCGTTCGGATCGTCACTGCTTCCGGGCGATCACGAGTAAAGTGGAAGATGAGGTCCTAGCAGACGACGATGGACACCAGCGCTGGTGGAGACTGTAGGATTCGTGCATGTGAGTGGTATCTAAATATGCTTTTGTTTTTTATTTGTTTGCTGTCGTGTGTGTGATATCTTGGAGCAATGATCGGGGTCTCTCTCGTCCCTTCACGCAGTCTGCATCCATCTATCGTGTCGTCGTAGTTGTACATGACTCTCTCTCTTACTCCATCCTTGTAGGTGTGCTTTACGTTCCCTTAGAAGAAGACCTCTTCGTCGCCGTCATCGCTCACAGCGTCGCTGTCGAAGTAGTCGAACGTGTAGTCGTTCATGTCGTCGCCCTGTCGTCCACATCAACGTCAGTCAAAAATCCCACAGCCGAGCTTGTGCCCTGGTGGAAAACAAAAGACTACGCACCAGATCTTCTTCCTGCTCGTCCATGCCATCGTCGTCGTCGTTGGCGGGGGCGATGCCCTTGCCCGACTGCTCCTGCGCCTCGAGCGACTTGAACACCTGCTCGAACGCGCGCGGCTTCATGACGTGGTGGCTTCCGGACGCGCCGGCGACGCGCATGCCGCTGATCGTGTTGGAGCGGAGCTCCTCGGGCACGAACACCTCGCCGGCCTTCTGTGTCTCGGGCACGGTCACGTGGACAAACGCGGCCGGGTCGGTCGGGTCGGCCATGGCGCCGTGCTGGCCCCACGGGTGGTACAGGTTGTCGAGCTTGTGCGCGATCACGCGCTGGCGCTGGATCAGATACGCGTCGCGGTCCGTGAGCGCCTCCGGCTGCGGGAGCTGCATCGGCGGGTACAGCGCCGAGCCCGTCTCGGCCTAGTAGTGGAGGCAGCAAATCCGGTTTCTCCATTAGCATCCGCGTGCCTTATTCCAAGAGCTCCTAATCTATCATCAGAGCAGCGCCACGCACCGCGAGCAGCTCCATCTGCGCATGCGAGAGCCCGAGGTCCTCACGCGTCTCGTCTAGCACGTCGCTCAGCGCCGAGTCGCGGCTGCCGCCGAAGCGCACGCGCCCGCGTCCGCGTCCTCGTCCGCCCATGTTCACTATCTAATTGACAAGGATTGATTCCCCACTCCCACCCAACCAGTCGCCTGTAGACCAAAGTGAACCCGAGCCCTATCTCACCCTTTTATAGCATTCCGAACCAATTTTCACCATGCTTTGGTACTTGAAATGATTTCTAAAACAGGTTTTTGGATAAATGGTGATTGGGCGGCAGACCGTGAGTGGGAATGGTGGCGTCGAGCCGGGATGCGCTCCGGTTGGGCGACGCGCTCGCGCTCGCCGCGCGCTGTGCGCCGCTGGTGCGCGACGCGCGTAGCCACGGCGTAGATGTGCGCCTGTCCGACGCGGGCGCGCCGCCGTGGCTCGAGATTTGGATCCCGGACGTATCGCGACCCGACGTGATAGACGCGCTCGCTCAAGTGCGCGGCGTGGTCGATGTGCTGTGTGCGCTGGCGCGGTGCGCTGGCTATGCGCCACATCTGAATACAGCGATCTGGGAGCAGCTTCTGCACAATGCCGGCGTCGAGCTGGGCATTCCGAGCGCGGCGCCACGACGGCTCGACTGCGCGTTCCCACGCGTGCGGCTGCGCTTTGCAGCGCTGCAAAATGCGGACTCGCACGCGCGACTGGAAGAAGCCACCAGCATTGCCAGAGCGCTGCGGAGCTTTGCTGGGCTAAACGAGGCGAGCTGGGAGGACGACACGATCACGGCGGAGATGGCGAGACTCGCGCCATTCGTGCGCACGAACCGGCAAGACAGTACAACGGCGCCACGGTTGACGATGGCGCTCACGCTGCCCAGCATGGACACGCAGTGGCTGCTGCCGGCTGTCGTGGCATTCACGGAAGAACTCAAAGCATCAAACCTCCCGGTGGAGGTCGCGGAAGTCTCGATCGACCAGCGGCGGTTCCGATCGGGAGACCCGATGGACGGCGTACGGTGGTTGGAAGAGCTGCCTCTGGTCGCGAGTATGGCGCAATGGACGCTGGACGACGAGATCGACGACCGTTCCGTGTACGAGCGACTGTATCGCAAGGTGCTTGGAGTGAACGAAGGTGACGCCGCGACAACGAAGGTTCAGACGCTCGAGGTGGTGCTGCCCAACGTGACCGAGCGCCAGTTCGCGGCACTCTGTCGGCTGTTGCCCTTCACGCAAAGCGTCTGCAGGCTCCGTATTCGGAAGGACTCGGACTGGGAGTGGGATGTGCTCGACTCCGAGGACGCGTGGGCTTGGCTCGGCTTTGCGGTCTTTCACCAGCGTACAGCCACGTCATCGTGGCGTGAGCTCATGATCGACGGCTGTGCGTTTCGAGAGGAGGACGTCAACGCGTTTGCCGCTGTCCAACGGAGTGGTCTCGATGCTCTCGAACAATTCCTTGACGACCACGCGGCCTGTGGGACGCTCAGACAAGTGGACGAAGTCTCATTATTCCGCGACTTTGACAGCGATCGCACGGCATGGGAGGCTCAAGGACGTCGTGCGAGCCTCACGGTGTTCCACGCGCATCCGCTCGGATCGACCTCGGGCTCTTTTGAAGGTGTGCTCAGTGCCATTGAAGCGCTCGGGTCGTCGATAACGACGCTCGGGCTGGTGACAGAGCGACCTCTCAGTTCACACGATGTGCGCGAGATCCTCCTGTCGTGTCCAATCTTGTCATCCATCACGCTGGATCATGACGGCACATGCTGGGCAGGTTGGGAGGCGACGGGGCAAGACATCATCTACCCACGCTTGACGTCGATTCGGCAGACGTGCTCGCTCGTCGAGGCGTTTGGCACCCTCATCGCGCTCGGCGCATCCACTCACCCTGTGTTCCCAGCGCTACAAGTGCTAAACTTCCACGTCACAAGAGGTTGTGCGGCGTTCCCCCAGATCGCGCATGCGGTCGGCGCCGTACTCGGCGAAAACACGACCCTTGAAGAGTTTGCAATGGTGAAAGTTCGGCACGGAGCAATCACACGGAAGCCAAATCTCGCCACACCGAGCGAGCGACGTGTCAAAGTGCTCGCGCGACTCGGGCTTGCTGCGTCTTTTTCAGACACACCGTCCCCACGCTCGAATATCCACTTCGCAAATCTCGTATGTCTCGCGATGCGACCTCTGTGGGCCGAAAGCGAGACATCACTGCCGGAGGAAATATTCCGGGGAATCCTCGCGTTTGCTCCAGGCTGGCGCACGCGTCATGTCTGCATCGACCTGGCGTGAGCTACGTGTACCTATTTGTGTGAGGTATGTGAGTGCACACTTCCAGCGAAATTTAGAGCTCAGAGCTCAGAGGGTGACGACGCGGGTGGGGCTCGGATCTTATTCCGAGTCTGCTATTCAATGCGTTCGCTCGACAACAACTCAGTGTGACGCTGGCGCGCGAATACTCGTGAAACGACAAACTCTCATGCCTGGCAGCGTCTCGTCGTTGACAAGCGCTGCGGCAGCCCCGGCGCCACCGCCCATCGCGAGTACGCCCTCTTCCCACCACCAGCTCGTCGGTGCGTTCGCGTCGCTCGAAGAACGCATAGCGCACTTGCAGTGGCGCAAGACGTGCAACGAGCGCGAGATCCAGGGCACGCTGCGGCTCACGAAGCAGCTCCAGGAGCGCGACGACTTTCGCCGCGTCGCCAGGCAGTGTAGTGCCAAGCAAGAGAAGATCGAGTGGATGCAAGGCGTGATCAGCGACGAGCTGCACAAGCCGCTTCCCGTGACGCCGGCATTCTTGGACGAGCTGGTGCAGCAAGAGCACGGCCTCGACAAGCTCCGTGATGACGCCACCAAGCGCCACATGACCCAGATCAAGCAGATCCAGAGCAAACTGGACGACCGCGAGGCGCAGCTCTATCGCAAAAAGGAGTTTGAGCGCAAGAAGAAAGAGCTACTCGGCACCAAGCCATGAGGTTGACAAAACGAATGAATATAAGTGCATGTTGTCAGCGGAACGTGAGTAGTTCGAGGTCGAACACGAGATGCGTGTTGGGTGGCACGAGTCCCGGGAAGCCCTTACGGCCATAGGCTTTGTCCGACGGGATGAAGATCTTGGCGCGCTCCTTCATGCAGAGCCGCTCGACGGCCTCGTCGAGTCCCGGGATCACCTGCTCAGCACCCAATTTGAACTTGAAGGGCTTCTCACGATCCCGCGACGAGTCGAACTTCTTCCCGTCTTGTAACTGAAGCAAGGGCAACAAATACAGCAGGTGAATGCGGGATACTACACGAGTCGTAGACAGCAAGCTTACGTAGGCGATGTAGTGGACCACAACGGTCTGGCCCTTCTTCGGATAGTTGATACCGTCTCCGGCCACAAAGACCTCCACTTGAACCTCGCCATGGCGCTGTAGAAAGCAAAGAGGGGCATATCACGTCGATGGTCTCATTAGATTGGAAGCAATCAGTCTCGTACGGCATTTGCGATCACGAAGTCCTTGGATTCAAGCATTGAGGCAGACCAAAGCACGTCTTGTTTTATCAGCTCCCGTTCGCTTGTGAAGGGCGCAGAGATAAAGAGGAGCACGGCGAAGGCGACGATATAGGTTGCTATTTTCGTCGTTCAACCAAAATGGAACCAATGCGCGACATCGATGTTTACACGAGTATATGGCATGAAAACAAGGGGCAATTGAGGTATGCGAACCTACAATGTCTCAGACTACCTTGTCTCGCGTAAAGACCTGGACGATGCGGTCAGCCGTGGACACGGGGACCTTCGTCGTTGAGGCCCTACGTGAGGTCAATTCAGCGTCGGTAGGCGTGGTAGACTTGTTTTTCTCCGGGGTGGTTAAGATTGCGGGCGCACTCGCAACGGCCTTGGGACCAGCGCCATAGCGCATGATCAGTGTGACCTGGATGAGCCCCATACTGAGCGCGAACGCGTTCGGGTAAATCACGAGCGGGTCCTGGAGCAGGAATCCGTAGATCAACCATAGTCCGCCGGCGATCACAGTCATCACCGACATGCCTACAGGCAAAGACGACGCATCTTTGGTGCGCACGATCCTCTTGACCTGCAGCAGCGGCGATGACGACGTGAGCAGGCTGAGAATGTTGCCCGGCACGCCGATCAGCAGCTGCGACTCGGCGGGGGTCTTCTGGAGCGCGTGGACGCTCAGCAGCGCCAAGAGCGAGAGCGACACCGCCAGCATGCGCACGGGGCGCGCGCGGTCCGCGGCGTTCTTGCAATACACGTACACGTAGTGGAGTCCGAGCACCGCGCTGAGCGCCGAGCTGCCGCCCATGAGCACATTTGTGGTCACGTATCCGTAGAGTGTGTAGATCAGCGACTGCACGAAGAAGAAGAAGAACGGCTCAAACGGGAACTGTAGCGTGCTGCCCGTGCGCTGGATCGTGCGCACCGTGTGCCTGCTCGAGTCATCGTGGAGTAGCGAACGCAGTGAGTAAAAGCAGAGCCAGACAGAGCAAAACGTTGCAAGAGCAGAACGCACATCGGCGAGAACGCGAAGATGAGCGAGGAGCCGACCGCGACCACGGGCACGGCCTTGGCGGCCAGGAAGTACGACATGTACAGCCAGTTCTCCAACGACTGGAACGACATGGCGGCTGGGCGACGGATCGCGGGGAAGATGCTGGTAGTACAGTAGCTTCCTGGCAGTCACGGGAGGCGTAGGAGATCAGCTGTAGCGCGCACGGAGCTCTTGGGCAAATGAGCCCAAGTGAGGAATCAGTGACGCCTGCCAGAACAGAGACGACAACGGCTGTGTCAAACAGCACACTTTCATAAGTGATTGATTTATTTATACTGTTACTTGTTCCATTAGAGTGTATTTCATTGAAATATGAGAGAATAGTATATTGGCGAAAGAGAGGGTATGCTATTCTACAATTCATGAGCGCTTTTGAGCACAAGCTATGCGACGTGGACACAACCCCGAGAGAGTGACTACCGGAGCTCGGCTGCTTCAAGCCCTGGCGCTCTGTGTTAGAGTGCCCGTCCCAGACATGTACACTCGCCGCTCAGGTCCTGTGCGGGCGAATGGCAATGCACCAGCGAGCGCAAACGCGTCTTCCGTGGGCGGCGCCACGGGCGTGCAGCTCCGCTTTGCTTGGCTTTGCTCGTGCTTTCCCGTCCTTCGCTTCCTTCGCCTTGTTGGCGGAGCCCTTCAATGATCCGCCCCCGAACTATTCAGTCCGAGCCAGCTGCCCGAGCAGATCCAAACTTTCATTGGCTAAAATACAATATTACGCCATTTGATTGGATAATAAACTGGTCCAGGTGAAAAGGATGCGCTTTCTCCCGCACCCACCTGGCCAACGAGACAAAAGGCCTTCACCATGGACCGGACACTTGCGTTTTCCCCAGCGCGCGCCGTCGGGTCCCCGCGTCGTCCGCTGTTCCCCATCGGCGCTCGTACTCGTGCTCCGACAGCTCACCTCGCCGCCGAACAGAGTCGTCCGCCAGTATGAAGCCGCCAGGCCACCGGCTGCCGCGCAAGCCCAGCGCCGCGTCGGCCATGTTCCACGACGCCTCGGACCGCGCGCGCTCAAGCACGGGCCACAGCACGATGGCCACGGCCATGGACGTCGAAGAGGCCGCGCGCGGCTCCTCCATCGCCGTTCTCCACTTCGACAAGAACGGCGCGTACGCGGCCGACGACGACGAGTCGGCCATGAAGAGCGCCGAGAAGCTCTCGTGGTGGGACCGCTCGGACCTCGACACGCCGGTGAGCTGCGCGCAGCGCGTGCGCGCCGGGTTCGACCTACTCGTGCTGCTCGGCATCGGCGTCGGGCTGTTCGCTGCGGCCCACGCCACTAAAAACCGCGCGCTGCCCTTCATATATGCGCTCTTCGCGGCGCTCGCGGCCTACGAGTCCACCTGGCTCGCGTACCGCCTCCGCCTGCGGCTCTTCCTGCCGTTCCAGCTCCACCAAAAGCAGACGTGCCGCGACATCTACAGCCAGATCATGAACTACTCGGTGGACCTCCAGACCTGCGCGATCACACCGTTCGCTGAGCGTGCATTCCGTGGGCGTAAACTCACGGCCGCTGCGGTGGTTGCGCTTGTGAGCGGCGGCGTCGCGTTTCTGGTCTCGTGGTTTCTCGTCGCGGACAAACTCATGGCCGGCTACATCTCGATGACAGTATTCCTGTGTGTGTGGATCTGCTCGCTGGCACCCAACCTCCGCGATGCCACCGTGCTGCTCTTCCGCTACGTGTATTTTGTGCTCTCGACTGCCAGCCTGCTCATTTTGTCGCCGCCGACGGCATCGACGTCCAACCCAAGTGTCGTGCTCGATCCGTTCCACATGCTGATGCTGTTCGCCCTTCTCGTGATGATCGCGCGCGCAGTGACGAGCAAAGACCCGATGGAGACGATCGTGATGGCGCTGCTCGACATCTCGAGCCTCGTCTACTTGGCCAGCCTGTCGAACGTGCTCAACTACCTCACGGCGTTCACGACCGCGTCCTCACAGGAGGTTGATGATGACAGTGATGAGCTGGTCTCGCGCCACACGATCATCTTTGGAGTGTTTGTGATCATTTGGTGCGCGGAGCTCGGGTCGTTTTTGATGGAGAAGGTGCTGCGCGAGGCTCAGTTCCCGTGGACTCACCCGTTGTCTTCCCGCTTGTCGTCGCGTCAGAACTTCGAGAAGCTCACGGGCGCGCTCATTTTCGGCCTCGCCGCGAGCTTCCTTGTTTCCTCGGTGATGCTATCGAAAGACGTGTTGCCGGTCAATACGTTCGTCTTCATGGGCACGTCGGCCGCGGCGATCGTGCTGTCCCACATCTGCAAGCTCTGGCTCATCTCGCTGAAAAAAGTCGCCAAGGTCTCGTCGACTGGGCGGTACCTGCGCGTCGGCGACGGCGTCATCGACCGCATGGACTCGCTCCTCATCGCGACGATCGTGTTTACCGTTGTGCTACGGCGCTTTCTCGTCTGAAGCACGTTGATGTATGTTGCCGTGCAACACTGTCACGCTATTTATTGGTTAGGAAACTGTGAATAAAGCTCGTCCATGCTACCGCGCTCACACCCGTATACTAACGTAGTACTCTGCGCGTCTTTGAGGGGCCGTTCACTGCATCACTCACTGCATATGCTGGCCTACATAATGCTGCACTTGGACTGATCTTCGCCCTGCTCCCCGTCATTCACCGTCGCGGTGTCACTGCCCGTGTCCCCATCAGACGCGTTGTCGTCCTCTCCGTCCGGCTTTCGACCGGCCTTCTTGCTCGCCACGTAATCACGCAGTCTCTCAACGTCCTGCATGGTTAGAACTGTGCTGTTGCGGACGACGAGATGGTCCGCAAAGCCCAGCGAGGTGCACGAGATCTCGACCTTCGGCTGCTCTTGCTCAGTCGAGTCGTCTTCCTCAAGTCCAAGCTGCGACACCATCGTCGCCTGCATAAACAGCGGGTGCTTCTCGATCAACTCGATGATTGCGATCAGACCGCGCGTAAGCCAGAGCAGATCAGTGGCGTTGGGAATCCCGGGTTCGCCGAACTTGAACGCCACGGGTGCCGGGTACATCGCCTCGCCCTTGACCGTAGCGATCGGGAAGCCGTGCTTGTCGATCGCGTCGAGGTCGTCAAACGGCAGGGAGGTCTGCGCACCGTACAGGATCGACATTTCCTTGGCTCCCCAGACGATCTTGCGCTCCGTCGTCTCAACTACATCCGTGGCCGGCACGCAGTTGATCTTGTGGTCTTTCCAGTGCGACCGCTGGCACTCGGCACCGCAGTAAAACGTGCACTTGCAGCGCGTACACTTCTTGAGCTCAGTGCCCTTCGGTGCCTTCTTGTCACAGAACCCACAGCGACGAAGTGCGGGGTTCTCCATGAGTGCGAGCTTCTCGCCGGCAGGAAGCACGCGGCGCTCGAGATCGGACCGTGTGAAGAACAGCGCCATGCCCTGGATCTGTCCCTGCGACGTGTTCGTCGCGATGACCGAGGCGAAGACCGAGCCGCCGCTGGCCTTGTGGCGCTTGTCAATGCGAATCTCCTCGTGTGCATCGATCTGGACCGCCTGCCGCTCGGCAAGCTTCATCCATGGCTCCAGCTCGGCATACTTGGTGCAGGCCTCGTAGAAGGGCTTGAGCAACTCGGGCGTGATACCCTCGCCCGACACGAGCCCCGGACGGCCACTGACCTCCGCGACAGATGCGAGATCGTTGCGCACGAGATGATTCGACAGCTCCCTTTACATACAGACAGCAATCATTTGTTAACAACCTCTTTCTCCACCGATACGACAACCGCAAGTCGACGTACTGAATGTAGGCGTCGATGCCCTGCGACTCGGAGAGGTACGAGCACTCGATGCCGATGGCCGCGAACGTCTTGCGCAGCTTGCCCACGAACGTCTTGTCCGGGAACGTGATCTTGTTGGGGCGGTGCTGCGGCGTGTTGGACGGCGGGTCGAGCATGGCCTGGAGCGTCACGTCCAGCACCTCCTGCGCCGACGGGTACACCTCTGGCGGGTCCACGATCTTCTTCGAGACGACCTGGCCGAGCGGGTAGAGGTTGTTCACGAGAATACAGTACGGTCGACACGGGATCGCCTCCGCGCCCTCGGCGGCGCCGTCACTCGACGCCGACCACACGCGCAGCTTGCGCACGACGATCTGCCACACCTCCTGGTGCGGCTGGTCCAGGCGCTTGAACTTGTCGACTTGCTGCGGCGAGAGCAGCATGTCGGTGCTCACCACAATGTCGTCTACGCGGTCCAGAAACAACGCGTTAGAGGCCGCAGAGACGCAAGAAGACCTCCTGTAAGAATCTGAACTCGTATACCTTCGCCTTCGACGTCGAACTGCGTGGGCTTGAGCGGCGCGCCTTCATTCTCCGAGTCGGAATCATCCTGACGCATCAAAACAGCGAACGCGGCATCAATACGGAGACTCCAGGGACACGGGCCAGGTCCTCAGGCGCGCCCGGCGCATACCTTGAAGTTGTCCCACTTCTTGTACTTGTTGCTCAGGTACTGCTCCTTGGACATGGCGATCTGTGCTGGCGTCACGGGCGGCGGGTCGTGCGATTCTCGCGTTCTCCAGTTGAATTGAACCTTCTGGAATGACATGCCACAAAGAAGGAGGAGGGAACTGGTATCAGCTTTCCTCAGAACTCACACAGGGCTGATCCACGGCTCTGATGCGTCGCTCTTGTAGCGGGTTGAGGAGGTTCAAATGTATCATCCTGTAGAAGAGAGATCGCGTGACCCTTCGTGGGGATCCGCGGATATGGCTTGGTCATTCCAGAACGACCATGGCGGTGGATACGCTGCGCTCGAACGCCGCAATAGATGCTCCCTCCAAACGCTCCTCGACAGACCCCGATGGTCAAGACCGCGATCTTCGCCGTCGTGGCGCCGCGATTGGCGCTGCGCGTGTGTTCGATCCGGTGAAGAAGCGTGCCGTCGTGACGGAGCAAAGCGACGTGTCCATCGACGAGCAAGATCAGCAAATCGTGAGGCTGCACGACCGTGTGGCCGATACCATCGAGACGATAGAGGTACAAGCCGCGGTAATTGCGCTCGTTGCGTTCGATGTGGCGTCGACGGTTCTGAGCTTGCTCGTGCGCTCTCACCACGAGATTCTCCGGCTCGAGGCGCTCGTCGCAAAGAGTTCCTCGAAGAAAAATGGCGGTGCAATGAACGTCGATGTCGCGTTTGGGATCGCAAGCCAACCGTCGTCGATCGCGACTCTTACTCTGCGGCTGCTGGACTCCCTCGCCGGGTTCACGGTTGTCGTCTTCATGATCGAGCTTGCAGTGCTAGCGTTCACGTTCCGCCGTCGCTTCCTCGCGCATTTCGGCTACATGCTGGACGCGCTGGTGGTCGGTCTCTCGATTGCGCTTGAGATCTACACGGAATCGAATGGTAAGATCTCATCTAGTTGGATAGATGGATACTCCGACTAATCGTGGTGTATGTGCCTCAAAGCGGGTCGGCTGCTGGGATTACTGCGAGTATGGCGGGTCTTCCGGCTCGTCGGGGCGATTTTGCAGCGCGAGCAGAGACTACTTGAAGTTGCGATGGATGCGCTTGAGATCGAGCAGACTGTGAGTGTGCCGCTACTCACGTTATCCATGCGATTGGTTCTCACATGTCGTGCGGTTCGAACGTGCAGCGAGTTCTGAAGCTCGAGTACGAGAAGCAATCTGCCGAGCAGTCGCTGAAGCGGGAGTTGGAGTCACGGGTCGGTATCGAGCGCATGCTTCAGGGATACAAAGACGAAGCAGACACCCTGCGGGAGGCGCTCACGATCGCAGCCCAGGCGGTCGCTGAGGCGACGATGCAGGCGTCCATTCCCGAAGACGATGACGAGGCTGTGGCAGAAGCATCCTACTATGATGATTACACGGAGGCGCAGGATACCGCAATATCGTCAGGGGACGCCACGCAGGAGGAAGCGAACGCACACACATTTGACCACGAAGCACCCACAGAAGAAGAGCAACTGCCTGATGCCGAAGACGAAGATGCGGAGTTTGCAGATGCACTGATTGAATAAAGCGCCTGGAACCAACTCGGTCCTTCCAGTACTTTTGCGTCTCCCGCTGTGGTTTCATGCACAGGATGCGCCGCTCATGACAGATCTGAAGCAGGGTAGCGGCAACACTGCGGTGTACGTCGAACGTAGGATATCTTTCTCCGTTATAATATGTAGTCTACCTAGAATGCGGCGCCAGGAGAGTCGAGAGGAGGCAGGAAAAACTGTTTGTCCTGTTGCGCAGCCGCTTTCCCCTCGACCGGAATTCCATCTTCTCCTCCGTCATCTTCCTCTTCTTCTTCTTTGCCCAACAAAAAAACGGGGTGTGGGGGGATGACGAGGGATCCTTTCCTTCCCTTGGCACGCAGCGCCCGACTGAGAGTGCGGGCGAAACGCGGACGTCCTCTAGCTGCGGAACTTGCCCCAGACGTGGAGCAGCACGACGAATCCGACAAACAGCAGGCACAGCACAAGCACCGTGGTCGGGCCGATCTTGAGGCCCGGCGAGTCGTCCGTGTAGAAGCGCAGGATGCCGGCCGAGCTGCCGCCCATGCCGCGGCCATTGTTCTGCGTGCGCGACGACGACGACGACGCCTGGCGACGGCTAATAGTCATCAACACACACACACACTCTATGGTTAGACATGCATCACGGGGATCGTGCAAAGAAGAACGTACTTGCGCAGCGCGCTGGCGGCGGCGCCCTCCGAGGCGGCCGTCGGGGCCGGCTTCTTGCCCGCGAGTCCGCTCTGTCCGGCAGCCTACACGCACACACACGTACAGACGCATACGTCAGCACTCCATGGAGGAAGGATAGACCCCGTGGAGAGGGAGGAACGGGGAGGAGGTTAGACGCACCATGATGATGCTTGGTGATGTGGTGGGGGAGTAACTTGGTGTCTGGACCGCGTGAAGGTGTTTGCCGCTTTGGACCTCCTCGGCTCGCTCTCTCCCCAAAAAATCCACGGACACGTGACACACAATGCCGGCAAGTTGAAAAACCTCGCGTACGGAATAGAATAAAACCCCACGTACCCCCAGCATAGGACAGAGTGTGCCACGTGTGTCTCGAACTTACGGAAACAAGCCACAGACAGCACCGCATGCGAACTTAGCAAAAGATGTTTAATGTGGGCCACACCATAAATTGGACAAGTCTAGATGTCGCCCCCAGGTTAGACACACCGCCGCTGGCTCCAAAATGAACACGAGGGCATATTCTACGTCTCCAGTCAGCTTAGATAGACATCCAGACTCCTTACTTACGCGTGTGCATCCGTCTAGGAGCTGCCACTCGTCCGGAGCCCCGCTTGATGCTGCTGGATCCGGGAGACGGGATCGACGATGCCGTGACTGCGGTCTTCGAAGCCAAACTGTACCGAAAATGTGGCACAAACTGAACGCTTTTGTTAATATATTTGATATGGGGTTGGTGCAGAGTCTGGAGCTGTGAACGTGAATGTATTTGCGTGAATGTATTGGGATAGTAGACACATAATCTACTGTGTTAACGCACAACGGGGAGCTCCTTACTTGAACTGCGCGACCTCGCGGTTGTCGGCCCAGGCCTTCTTCGGGTTCGTCCAGACCTTGACGTTGGCGAACGTGGCGTCGCCCGTGGCCATGAGCGAGATGCTGTCGGACGCGGTCTTGCCCTCGCACGGGTACACGCGCGAGGAGATCGCGAAGCGGTCGTTCACAAACACCTCAACAACCGACACGTCCACGTAGATGCGGAACTTCAGCGTCTCCTTCTGGATCGAGCACGTCTCGCCCTCGCCCTGAACCGTGCTGTAGTGGTGGAACCAGCCCTCGGTGTTCTTGGCGTTGGGCTTGACCGTCTCGAACGGCGTGCAGTCCGCCGAGGAGGACTTGGAGCGGTCGATCACGATCTTCTTGGTGCTGTCGTCGTAGACGATCGACGTGAACTCGTCGCCGGCGCTGCTGCGGCGCACCTGGAAGCCCACCTTAGAGCCGGCCTCGAACGACGGCACCTCGGCGTACAGCTCAAACGACTTGCCCGTGGACGTGAGCACCTTCTCGCTCTCGCTCTTAGTCAGCTTGACCGACTCGAGCTGCTCGAGCTTGTCGCCGCGCATGAGGTCGAGCTGCTGGAACGGCTGGAACGCGACGGTCTTGACGGTCTTGGCCGTGATCGCGCCCTTGTTCGAGCCGCAGCTCGCCACCTGGCGCTTGCTCGAGACGAGCCAGTCGCCGGGCGTGTCGAGCTTGTTCTCCGGGTCGTACACGTCCTTGATGATCGCCACATCGACGACGCGCGGCACCGAGAGGATGCCGTTCCAGCCCTGCGGCTGCTTCTCGTAGCCATTGTCCTCGACGATCCAGCCCCAGACCACGAACTTGCCGCTCTTCGGGTCCTTGAACACGGCGTTCGCGTACCAGTCCGAGTACTCGGTCACGCCGACCATCGTGGGCTTGAAGAAGCCCTCACTGGTCACACCATCGCCGCAGACAGGCTTGCTCGACGGCGCTGAGACCTCGCCCACGGCCCACATCGGGTAGCGGCGAGGCGTGCCCTCGGCCGCGAACATCATGACGTTGTGCGTCACGCCCTCGGCGTCCGGAAGCTCGATGTAGTTGGTCGTCTCGAAGTTGAAGCCCCAGCTGCCACTGTACGGCGAGAACGTCGTGTTCTTCTCCTGGCTCAGCAAAAAGCCCTTGTACTCCCAGTCGAGGTAGTTGTTCGAGTGGTAGAGGAAGATGCGCGAGCCGACGTCGTGGATGCCGCCGGCCGTGATCAGGTAGTAGCTCGGGCCGCTCACGCCGAACGCCTTGTCGAGCGCCTTCGAGTCGAAGACGTTCGGGTCACGCCAGCCCGTGACGTTGAGCCCCGCCGGCGGCAGCTCGATCAGCGGCTTGGCGCCCTTCTGCCACGTCTTGCCGTTGTCGCTGGTCGTCGCGTAGTTGACGTGCTCGCCGAAGAGGTACGGCAGCTTCCAAGAGATCGGGAGCTTGGTTACGCCCGTGTAGAAGACCGTGTCCTTGCCGTCGATGGCCTTGTTGCGCGCAAAGCCCGAGAATACGCCGAGGTTGTCCCACGTGTCCTCGTTCTTGAGCGCGTCCGGGTAGTCCTCCCACGTGACCTGGTCCTTGGACACGGCGTGGCCCCAGGTCATGTTGCCCCAGGTCGTGAGCTCCGTGTTCGACTGGTAGAACATGTGGTAGAGGCCCGTCTCGCTGTCAAAGTACGGGCCGCACGGGTCGTTCATCCAGTTCTTGCGCGCGAGGAAGTGGAAGACCGGGCGGTGCTTGAGGAACGCCGCGGAGCCCGGCGCAGCCGGCGTGAAGTCGGTCAGCGGGTCCGCCATCGCGGCCATCGGCGTCGTCGTCGTGAGCGCCACAAGCGCAAGCGCGAGAGCGGAGACCGTCGGGAAGACCTTCATTGTTGCGGATGTTGCGGGAAGGTAGCGCGGTGTCTGGAAAGCTTGATCCGGGTCGAGGAGTTGTGAGCTGGAAGCTGCAACTTCAGGAATGACTTCCGGGTGCTTGGAGGCGGAGGCGCGTGCCGCGAGGGATCGGCTGAGGACACCAATCGCTGAAGCTACCGACGAGGGACCGTTGTTGTTGTTGTTGTGACCACTGGGTGATTAGCGAGCTCCACACCAGCAGGTTGAAGCTACGAGGCCGCCCTGGGCTCGTGTAACACCGGGCCGCCGCCGTTCCCACCGTTGCTGTCCACAGAAAGGAAGAGAGAGCTCGGGCCCGCCAACTTCAAGCGCAAGCGACGGACCGAGGCGACAGGCACCGCACGAAGCAGCCTCCGGCTCTCGCACCATGGTGATCAAAGCGGAAAGTGATCACTTTGGCGGGATTCAGGTTGGGAGAGACGGCAGGCTGGTAAATCAAGGAACCTTCAATAATAGATAAAGCTGCACATGGTCACATGGCAAAATGTATGCTTTCATGCTGAAAAAGATCCTGGTAGAAAGCATACATGGCTGCTTCAACTCGGCGAAAATCCAGCAGCCGAAATCAGACGGCACCCATTATGGCCCACCTGACCGCTCTTTCTCTCCCCCGCCTCCTGCTTGGTTCTTGTTGCCCTTGCTCGATGGCCTCAGCAAGAACTCCGCAGTGTTCCACAGACAGTTGCAAAAGGAGACGGCCGTCCGGTTTTCGGTTTCAGGTCGATTTCAGTGGAGTGATCGCACACTCGTTGCGGAGTGTACAGTAGTACCTACAATGCTTGACACCGGCAACGCGGGCTCCATCTCCTCTCTTAATGGCGTGCGTCCCATCGTCTGGTGGTCAACCGGCTTGGAGAAATACTGCTCCACCATTGCACGGTGCACCAACGAGCACCGATCGAAACTGCCACCGGATTTATTCCGTCGCCAGTGCCGATCTGTTTTGGAAAGAGCATTCTAGAGCGTCCATTTGGGGCATGCACCTTTTTCCTTTCAGAAGTGGATAGCCGAGCTGCCCCACGTGTCGTCGCATGTGTCCGGATGCCGAGACCTTCCAACGCCGTTGGCCTCTGTAACGGCGTGTTACTGCGGGTCTCTACACCCCCAGCGGTGGCATCCAGTGGGTGACCCACCGACTACTGGACCGCAAGTTCAACGGAAGGCACCGGGATGAGGGCAACGCAACAAACGCCCGTCGGACAAAGGAGCGATGCCATGCCCTCAGCGGATGACCCATCCAGACCGCATGGGCCGGCGAGGAGTGACTCTGGGTGCTGAATCCCGTGTTGATCTGCCAACCACAGGCTGCCCAACTTGTCCAATCCAAGAGAGAATTCGGGTGCCCAACGTTCGATATGTGGGAACTGTATTCATGGCATACGCTCTATCTGATGTTCGTGAAGGCGATCATACACGGGGAAGGGAGCTTGTTTGTTCCCCCTCGCTTCCGTACCCTGATCAAGTTGTCGACGCGGACCAGGACCAGCGGACGCGGCACTCCTCCAGTTTGTGGCGCACAAAATACTCCACGTTGAACGACATGGTGGAGCACAGTCCGCAACACCACACGTCGTTGTTCTGTTCGATTTGGTAGGTCACAGCGTTCTGCTCCCTCCTCGAGAGCATCAGGAGACCATTCGAGAACGCCGCGTGAAGCATCCTCTTGTCCTGGAACGTTGTCCCGTCGATCGGCGGAAACAAACTTAGTCGTCCCCGCCTTGATTCGGCTACCTCTGCGAGGTGGTGGAACTGCTTGGCACGCGCGTAGTCCTTTTTGGCGAGAAACAACATCCCGAGGGAGTAGCATGCGTGCGGGAACCACTCGTCGTCTAGACATGCGGTCTGGATGAATAAGAGGAGCGCGTCTGCCCGGCTTTCCCGCGGCCGCCGCGGTTTCGAGAACAGCGCGGTGAACCAATTCGTGCCGGAATCAGCCTCGAGCGGCAGACAGCGCGCGCGCAGGTATAACCAAAAGAGACGACTCGTTCGGCGAATCCTCGCCGTGTGGGAAGTGGCGGTGGCGTGATAAACCTCCTCAAGGTCCAGTGCCTTATCCGTGTGCGCAAGCGATAGCTCGGTGTCCCCTACTCGGAACAGTACGTCAGCGAGTACTGCATGTAGATCAGGGTCGTCCGGATACCGTTCCAACTGTCTGGTCCAGAACGCCCGCTCGCTCACGACGCTGTCCCAGTTTGCTCGCATGGCTTGTACGAGGACGTAAAGCGTAGTTCCTCCCCAAGCGATCGCGTCCGATGGAGCGATCAAAAGCACATCGTCCAGCAAGGATGGGGGGAGTTGGAGTCGAGGCCATAGATCTGAGGCTTGTCGGAGTGCTTCGAAAGCTGTCTTGTGTGAGCCGTACTCGAACTGTGTGCGCGCGATAGAGACAAGGCGGCGCATGGCCTCGTATTGCTTGGCGACCATGGAGCAAGGGTGGTATCCAAATTCCAGAAAGTTCATTCTCTTTGTGTCTTCAGCATCTTCGTCCGCTTCGCTGCTGTCAAACTCAGACGGGGGCGGTGTTGTAGTCGTCACGGCCGGTGGTGGCGCGCCTTTGTCGGTCGCCGGCATCACTATATCCGTAACAGCGCTCGACTTGGGCAGGTTTTCGTTGATAGTAATGCGGTGACCCAAGAAGCCCGAGTCGTGCGGATGCTGAGTGAGCACGCGATCACAAGCGCCTTTCGCCAGCTCCCATTGGCCCAACCTCATGAGCGCGACACACTCCAGGCGATGGCCTTCGACCCATTTTTGGTTGTACGTCAGCCCGGCACGCGCGTCCTGCAGCATTTGATAGAACGCTCCAAACTTCTGGTGGCACCGTGCACGGTTGATGTACACACCCGCCTTATGGTGCGCCGAGGCGTCCGTTGCCTTTTTGTCCCGGATCATATTAATTGCCTTAGAACAGATCAACTCGGCGCCTTTGTAGTTGCGATTCTGGACGAGTTGCATTGCTTGTTCACAAAGCGATTTGGATGACGGACTCTCTGGGACGCTTTTGGGCTTTGCAGGGGGCTGTACCGCCGTGGGTTTTGTCGTCTGTAGTTCGGGGTTCTTGAGTAGTTGCTCCTTGAGTTTCATGAAAGATGTATCACGCGGCGCAAGTGCCAGCCCTTGCTCGCAGGCGTCCATCGCTTGGCGCCACGCTCGTTGCTTCACCAGTGCATCGCACAGAATCCGATAGCCTTCGATCCAGTCCGGCTGGCATGCGATCCCCGAGCGCGCATCAGCCGCAGCCTGCGAGAACTGGTTCATCGCGAGTCGGGCGCGCCCGCGGTGGCCGAGGAGCTTCACACGAAGCTTGGTGGCCTCGGTGTCACCCTTTGGTGTCTCGTTGAGCAGTGTTAGCGCGTCACTGAACTCAGCGTCGGCCTTCTTTTGCTTCGTGCTGCTCTGATACGCGAGACCATTTTGGAGCAACGTCTCTACTCGTGGTTGCCAAGAACGAGAGGAGACTTTTGATATGTCTGGTGGCTGCGGATTCCCACTGGCCGACTTTGCGGAGACCGCGGGTTTCGTACAGGCGACAGGCGGTACCTTGGACGCGATCTCTTTCCGTTGTGTTTGGAAGGCAGTGTCCTGAGGAGCACGGGACAGCACAAACTCGCATGCATGTAGCGCTTCCGACCACCTTCCCAGCGCGACAAGAGCTTTACACTCGAGTCGGTGGCCTTCAACCCACTCCAGTCTGAGGCGCAGCCCGCGGCGCGAGAAATCCAAAGCTGATTGGAACTGTTCCAGCGCTAACGTGGACCTCGTTCTGTGCCCGAGCACACTCACTTCCTTTGCCGCAACTGCTGAGGCGCTCGTCGTGGTCTTCCGTACCCCTTCAAGCAGCAGCAAAGCCTTGTCAAAGAGCTTGTTGGCGGCCTTGTGGTTGGAGCGAGAGGCGCAAGATAGGCCCTGTGCCACTATCTGTTTGAGTTCATCTTCCCAATTCGCTAGCGTTGATTGCGTTCCGATGGCTGCTTCCGGCGTGGAACAGGTTGATCGCTGCTGTTGCAGACGCGTTTCGATGTCCTTTTGAGTCTGAAGTAGAAACGGGTTCTCCGGAGTGTCACTTAGTGCCTTCGAGCAGATGATCGAAGCCGCTTCGACGTACCCCGATGCAATTAGGGCATCACAAAGTGTCTTGCTCGCCATGCTGTTCACCTCTGTGACGGATAAGGCGACACTGGCGTCTTGAGCTGCCAAGCTGTATTTCTCTAGCGCCATGTAGCACCGCGCGCGATGCATGTAAATGGGAGCGGCCTGCTTGTGAGAACCGGCGAGCAAGAGGAGGCTCGTGAACGTCGAGACCGCGTCAGTGTGAAGGCCCGACGTGCTTTGCGTCAAACCCGTTTTCAGCAACTCCTTGCGCTTCGACGAGACGCCAGCTTCGGTGTTTGTAGCAACCACTCGGTGAACTAGTGTTTGGTGGAGATGGGCCAGCCCCAGTATATCTGGAGTCGCGGCGAGAGCAATGACGCACGCCTGGACAGCTTCGCCACAGCGGTCCAAAGCACTGAGCGCCCGGACACTCAGATAAGTCGCGCCACGATGGCGATACTGCTTGCGTCGAAGGGCACGCCGCGCGTCGTTCAATGCGTTCGAGTAGTCGCCACGGGCGTAATAGCACTCGCCGCGCTGCACCAAGAGCAGTGGCCTCTCATGTTCTTCCATCTCGGTGCTCGACGAAGGCAAAGCGAGTCCGCGAGAGCACCATTCGACAGCCTCCACAAAGTCGCCAGCCATGAAACACTCGCCCGCCTTCGAAGCGTAGTCTCGCAATGCCAGAGCTTGGATAGTCGTAGTTGTCCCCTTGAAAGGTATCGGCCTGGAGACGGGCTCAATGGGAACCGAATCCTGCTGCTTGAGCGAAGAATGAATGCGTTGTCCTTGTTCACGCATTGACTTGGCTTCGTCATGGCGGCCTAAGTGATGAAGTGCAAGGCTAGCCCAGTAGTAGCCGTCCTCGCTAGATGCGTCGAGCGCTAGTGCAGACTCCGCGTCTTTGAGCATAGACGGGTACTGATGAAGCTCGAATCGGCACCGTGCACGTAGACAGAACAGAGTTGCGTGGTTCTCCGGTGCCGACTTGGTACGGCTGAGCTCCTGGTTGATCGAGAAGATCGCGGTGCCGAAGTCGCGGCCTGCGATCTGGCGACGTGCTGCCTGGAACTCTTCGCTCGGCTCTTTGCCCTGAATCATTCGAGTGGTGAGCGCCATCGTGAGCGCTTCCAGGTCGGTTTGAAGCGCCTTGAGATCACTTGGTGGGGCTTTGGGCTGGTACGCGATCTTCACAGCAGCGCTGTCCGACGATGCACTTGGCGAATTGCTCGCATCTTGGTGCAAATCACTTCGCGTCTCGGATACATGGAGCGAGTCGCTTTGGTGACTAGCCTTTTTGCACACCAGGTCACTCGATCCAGCTGTGTCGAGGTCGATCCCGTCTCCTTTGTCACCTGGGGCTTCTGTGACATGATCAAGATCTTCACAGCGATCGCTCTCGCTCTCGCTGCTTGCCCCCTGTGAAGAGGTATCACTTCGATCCTGCTCGTACACAGAAAGAGGCCGCTGGCTGACTGGTGAGAGACATGCAGGGATTGGCGACACGACTGGGCCGCTATCCTGCCCGCTGAGATCCTTCTTGTGCTTCGAATATTCGCCATTGCGATCCTCATCATCAGCCTCCTCGACTTCCTCACCCTCGTCGTCTCCATCGTCCTCATCGTCTTCATCGTCCGAATCGTCTTCATCACCACCAACACGTTCATCACGGTCCATATCTTCATCACCTCTGTCAGCTTTTTCGTCGTCTTTTGACCATGCCGTTCCCTCC
>JAMFLL010000712.1:0-27826 GCA_027475725.1 Pythium rhizo-oryzae | reverse complement strand
CGCGCCGCTCATCGTGTACCCGCCGTGCGGCTCCATGGACGAGTTCAAGGCCTTCAGCGTCGCGCGCCGCGAGCCGCTCGCGCTCTCGATCTCGCAGTTTCGCCCCGAGAAGAACCAGTTGCTCCAGCTCCAGGCCATGAAGGTACTGCGCACCAAGTACGCCGCGCAGGTGGAGCGCCTCGCGCCGACGTTCAAGCTCGTGCTGCTGGGCAGCTGCCGCAACGCCGACGACGAGGCGCGCGTGGCGCTGCTCAAGGAGCAGTGCGCCGACCTTGGGCTCTCGGCGCACGTCGAATTTGTCGTGAACGCGAGCTTTGCGGAGCTCAAGGCGTTCCTGGCCAAGAGCTCGATCGGTATCCACACCATGTACAACGAGCACTTTGGCATTAGCGTCGTGGAGATGATGGCCGCCGGCATGGCCGTGGTCGCGAACAACTCGGGCGGCCCCGCCGCCGACATTGTCAAGCCCGGCACAGGCTACCTCGCACTCACGGCAGAAGAGTACGCCGAGAAGATGCTGGCGGTGCTGGAGGCGAGCGCCGAGGACGTCGTGGCGCTGCGCGAGCGCGCGCGCGAGTCGTCCCAGCGCTTCTCGGACGACGAGTTTGAGAAGCAACTGGTGGAAGCGATGCGCGGTGTGCTGAGATTGTGAAGGGGGTCAAACACGAAGTAGTACGCATCAATTCATGTTGTTTTTGGTAGTTCACTTCCTAAAGCATGGAAATACATAGTTGGTGAATCCTCATCGGGAGCAACAAAACTGCAATCACGGGTGCATCTCGATGTCGTTGTCTTCGTCCTTGATCTTGGTAACCTCGAACGACAACTTGCCGTCGCTTTCCGTCACTTCAACGTGGCTCTTGGGGTGCAACTGACCAGCGATGATCAGCTTGCTCATATCCGTGACGACATGCTTCTCGATAAATCGCTTGATCGGGCGAGCGCCGTACTGCGGGTCGTATGCTTCGTCCAGGATGCGGTCCAGCGCGCCAATCGACACGTGTAGCGTAATCTGCGCTTCTTTGAGGCGCTTCTCCACGGACTGGAACTGGAGACGCACAATCTCCCGGAGCTGCTTGCGGCCAAGAGGCTCAAACACCACGATGTCATCGAGGCGGTTGAGAAGCTCCGGTCGGATCGTGTGGCGGAGTTGCTGCAACACGAGCTCGCGCTGCTTGGCAAACGAGGCACGATCGTAATCGCTTCCATCGCTCGACTCGATCTTGATCTTCTTTACACGCGGTGACAACTCGTTCTCAAAAAGCAAGTGTTCCGCGCCGATGTTGGACGTCATGATCACGACCACATTCGTGAAATCGACAGTTCGGCCGTGAGAATCGGTCAGACGACCGTCGTCGAGAAGCTGCAAGAGAATGTTGAGCACCTTCGGGTGGGCCTTCTCGATCTCGTCCATGAGAATCACGTTGTACGGGTTGCGCCGCACAGCTTCGGTCAGCTGGCCGCCCTCTTCGTGGCCGATGTAGCCTGGAGGAGCGCCGATCAGTCGCGCGACAGAGTGCTCTTCCATGTACTCTGACATATCGATGCGGACCATGTGCTTCTCATCATCAAACAGCTCGAACGCCAAAGCCTTCGCAAGTTCAGTCTTGCCAACACCGGTCGGACCCAAGAAGAGGAAGCTGCCAGTTGGCTGCTCACGTCGAGAGAGTCCAGCACGCGATCGAAGCACAGCGTCACAAACCGACTTGACAGCTTCGTCTTGCCCAACCACACGCTGGTGGATGCGGTCGGCCAAGTGCATCAGGCGATCCGTGGTGCTGGAGGTGAGACGAGCAACCGGAATGCCCGTCCAACGAGCGACAACCTGGCAGATCTGTTCCTCGCGGACCACTTCTTCAACGAGTTTATCGTCGGACGGGTTCTCATCTTCACGCCTCTTTGCAGCCTCAGCCTTGGCAATGCGACGCTCAACGTCTGGGATGGCGTAGTACTGAAGGTCGGCGACTGTCTCCAGGTCTTGGTTGCGCTCAGCCTTCTGCACCTTGAGGTACAGCTCCTGGAGCTTGTCCCTCAGTCGACGAATTTCGTTGACTCGTTCCTTTTCTGCCTGGTGGCGAAGCCGAAGCGGGGTAAGCTCGTCGTTGATGTTGTTGATTTCGTCCTGGACACGCTTGAGACGCTGCTTGCTCAAGTCATCCTTTTCCTTTGCCATCGCTGTCGCTTCGACTTGCAGCTGCAGAAGACGACGCTCGAGCTCATCAATGACCTCGGGTTGTGAATCGAGCTGGACGCGAACATTAGCACAGGCTTCGTCGACGATATCAATGGCCTTGTCGGGCATGAAGCGTTCCTTGATGTAGCGGTCCGCCAGTTTCGCTGCGGCGACGAGTGCCGCGTCTGTGATCTTGACACCATGGTGTGACTCGTATCGGTCCTTGAGGCCACGCAGGATGCTGACAGTGTCAGTGACCGACGGCTCCTTCACCAAAACCTGCTGGAAGCGGCGCTCGAAGGCCTTGTCCTTTTCCACGTACTTGCGGTACTCGTCCAACGTCGTCGCGCCGATGCAGCGCAATTCGCCTCGGGCCAGCATGGGCTTGAGCAAGTTGGCAGCATCCATTGCACCCGACGTCGCACCGGCACCCAAGATGAGATGCATCTCGTCGATGAACAAGATGATCTTGCCATCGCTGTCCTTGACTTCCTTGAGCACAGCCTTGAGACGCTCCTCAAACTCACCACGATACTTGGCCCCGGCAATGAGCGCGCCCATGTCAAGGCTGATCACCTGGCAGTTGAGCGACTCAGGCACGTCGCCCATGACGATGCGATGCGCGAGTCCCTCCACGATAGCCGTCTTGCCCACGCCTGGTTCGCCGATCAGCACCGGGTTGTTCTTCGTGCGGCGGCTCAAGATTCGAATCACACGGCGGATTTCTTCGTCTCGGCCAATCACCGGGTCGATCTTGCCGGCCTCCGCGAGCTCGACCAGGTTCTGGCCGTACTTCTTGAGCGCGTCGTAGGTCTCTTCGGCGTTCGCGCTGGTCACCGTACGGCCCGCGCGGATCGCCTTGAACGCCTCCTTCATCTTGGCCTCGTCCATGCCGTGGGCCTTGAGCACCGCCGCGACGCGCGCGTCCGAGTACAGCGCCAGAAACACCGTCTCGATCGCCACGTGCGTGTCCTTCATCTCCTTGCGCAGCTTGTTCGCGTACTTGAGCACCTTGGTGAGCGCCGAGTCGATGCCCGCAAAGTCGGGCGCCGGCGTCTGCGACGGGATCAGCTGCAGCTGCCGCGCCGTCTCGTGCTGCACGCCCGCGGCGTCGCCGTGCATCTTCTCGACCAGCAGCGCGCCCGTGCCGCGCGGGTCCGCCAGCAGCGCGTGCGCCAGGTGCCACGGCGTCATCTGCGCGTGGCCGCGCTCCTCCGCGAGCTCGCGCGCCGCCTGCAGCAGCTCGCGCGTCTTGTCCGTGAACTCCTCGCCGTTCATCTCGCTTGTGTGTGTGTGTGTGTGGTTGATGGGAAATTGAAGACTGACGCTTGTGGGGAATTAGGCCCGCTTCAACCTCCGGGGGGCAACAAGGAGTGTATGCTTAACCTCCGCTTACACCCACTTACCTTCTGGTTCGAGTATCTCGATTTTTCTATGGATGCGGTTGTATGGCGTGTCGAGAACGTTCTCGACAATGCGAGACGCAGGATACAGAGGCGAGGTGCGGGGATCAGGAGGTAAGTGGATGTTAAGGGGTGTTAACTATGGGGTGCCACGAGACACGCACACTCTGCGACGGGGATCCAGACACAAAATGGTTCCGTGCCAAAACCAGAGCAAAATTTAGCTTTCAGTCCAGACGTGGCGGCTCCACAACTCACCTGGTTTTGATATGTGTGTGTCTCCATGGCACGTTCGTAACCCTTGGGTACGTTTACGCACGGTGAACCCATATCTCCATGGCAAGGGTACAATCTCATATGGCTACACTTTGCAAGACGAGAGGACTTCCGCCAGGCATTTCATCATCATCAAATTCGAGTCTATTGTAGCTCTACGGGAACCAAGAAACAAACTAAGGAAGATCAACATGGCGACCAAGGAAGGAAGTCAGCCAGGGACGTAAATCGTTGCCGAGGTGTGCATGGAGGTCCACATGCCCGGGGCGTCTAGTCGGACGGGCGATTTGCGAGCTTGCTGTCGCATCCATCGCGAGATTGGCGAGAGAGTCAGCCACGCGGCTGTTGGCGCGGACGTGATGTGTCCAGCGGCGAACGTCGAGTTACATCGCCGAGCCGCCTGGCCTCAGCATACAGCCGGCGGAGGCGAGGGTTCTTGGGGGAGCTGGCTGATGATCATCGCACTGTCGCCGACAACCTCGAGCTCGGTCCAGTTACGCTGTCGGGCTGCGCGCAGCCCAACTAAGAGGCTACCATACTCAGCTTGATTGTTGGTGGTGGATGGGAGACTCCATGCATGGAGTGGGAGTTCAGTACAACGATCATTCTGTTTAAAATCCAGTTCTCCAGCCAGTTGAAGCTGGGCGAGCCTAACCGAACCGGACGGCCAGCCGTGCTCGGAGTACAGTAGCTGGAATTGAAGAGTTGACGTTTGTCCCAGCCGAGACCCAGACGGATCCTTATCGGTTCTAGTCGCTGTGAACGAGGATACCAGGCAGCCCCGTGTGGTATGGAATGCTTGCATGTCGTATCAGCAAGCCGACATGGCCAACAGCCAGGCCGAGTACCTCGGGTTCTTGGCAGGCCTTTGGGAGGCGCTCGATCGGGGCCTCTGCTCCGAGGTTGTCGACAACAGTGCAATGGTGTTGAGCCAACTCTGGTGATACCGGCCGCCCAAGATTTCTATATAGTGAGGCGCGCAGGCTGGCGGGTCAACTGTGAGTGGACGTGTGGCAGCATCATCTGCGCGCACGCAACAAGATGGCTGACGCCGCGGCGAATGCTGCTGTGTCCATGAAGTCCGGTGCACAGACATCACACACACACACACACGGATAGCCCCACGCCGTCACGATCGACGACTGCTTGGCGTCGGATTCCTTATAATGGTACTAACCATCTCCTGTGCATGAAGGAGTAATTGAGGGGCCCCTCGCCTATAGGAATCGTTAATCGCTCTCTCTAATAGTACTCACTTTCAAAGTCAAGATGTTGGTCCCGGTCGCCATCGGATGGTCGACCTGTGGTCCGCCTTGTCGTGCCACCTTGGAGTGGAACAGTCGGCGATGTTAGGTGACTTTCAGACCACTAAGATTTAGTGCGGCACAACCAGTGCGCACTGGTTTGACCCAGCCTCCTGGTTGAACCAGGCAAACCAGGCTGCTTCTGCACGCTCGTGGAACGCCGCTAGAGGCCTTCTGCAGCAGGAACTCTGCACACTATCTCAATGTACTACGTCGCACACTCCACGGTGGGCAGAATCAATCCGCGAAGTCTTGTCTGCTCTGGATGCTCTCTGTCGCCCTTGGCTCTACTTTATTACGTTTCCCAAGCCAGTTCCATTTGCCCGATGGGCCGCGCGGTCAAATCTCATCTAGCCGACAGGATGTCCGGTCGTTTATGAGGTGTAGCTCTCAATCATTACATATACCTTCTATATCGTATACATCATATATGCAAATGCTATCACATAAGGATTCTTCAATCATCTTGACAAATGATGCCCCTGTATATACTATATCTAAATTATCGGCTAACCCTCAGAATTCGTTGATCTGCCAGCGCGGGACGTGGCCACCTTGCGACTCTCAAGGTGGCCACCCTCCACTGACGTTGTACGGTCTCCAACTATCCAAATGCCTTCCTGCCGACGCCTGGGATATCCACTGGGTTCTCGTGGCACACGAAAGCTCCTGTTCTCAGATGGCCTCGCTCAACTTCAAGGGAGGGGCGAGCAGAACTCGGCAGCCAGCGAGATACGATTGCTTTCGCTTTGTGTGCACGGCTCACTGACGTCTACGCGAGGGAGGGAGGGCGCTCCTGCCCCCCCCCCCCCCCCCTCGCCTGGCCAGTTTAGGGCTCCGTTCTTGCGTTCTTGCTGGCTGTCCCTCGCTCTCATTGTCCAAGTCGCCTCAAGCAAGACACTCGACTCCTCCTTCCCTCCCAAGTCTCCACCAATGCGCTTCGCCACTCTCCTCGTTGCTTTCGTCGTGGCCGCCGTCGCGTCCATTGCCCAGGTCGACGCCTGGCCGCCGAGCTGGGGCAACACGCCCCCTCCGTATTGGTCGGTTGACTCGGCGCCCGCCGCGCCCGCGCTCCGTGGCAGCGAGACCGAGAAGTGAACCCGTCTCACTACCTCGACTTGCAAGAGCTGTCCAGCGTCCAAGAAGCAGCCTAACCCACCGTGAAGTTGTTCAAGACGTTGCTCGCGTGCTCCTTACCTCGTAGTTTGTCGTATAACCTGTCGCTCAATCCTGACTACAGCGTTGAGCCCAGTTCCAATCGTTCTGGTTATGTGCTCTGTATGATGAAGTGGGTGCGGTGGTCATCGCTGTTGTTGTGGTAAGACCTGAGGGAACCCAACACTGCGCTCATCGTGTTCGCTCCAGCGCGCTCACACCTCTCGTTGTCTGTACGAGCCGGGCCACGACATGCGTCGCCGCCGTTTGGATTGCCCTCGACCCTTCACGCTTCTATCCCGAAGTTGCACAAGTACTAGTTCCGGTCAGCTCCCAGGGGCCGTCCGCCAGATCAATCGGAGTGTCATGAGATAGATGTGCACTACCGAGACCCTCGTGGCAAAACCAGTTGAAGACGAGGGGGGCCTACAGTACTAGTACGTGTGTCAAGCTGGGCTAGCGTGACCTGACATCAAAGAGGAGTTGACGTTTGGCTTAGTCACCGTCACAGGGTCCCGTCTTCTCGTGCTACCGTGGAATGGAATGTTCGGCGACACTGGGCGGCGTCAGAGTCCTACGAATACGTGATTGTGCGGAGTACTGCACTACGACGTGTGTGGATGCGGTCCTGATCTTACTGGATTGAGGGAACCCCGGTGACGCCAAAGACGGCTTCCTGCTGCAGGATTCCTGGCCCACCATCTCATGCAGTCGTGCAAGGTGGGTCAAATTGCGTCTTGTCTGCTCTTGCCGCTCTCTGGACCAGACTCTGGTGCTCTTCGCGATCCTACTGTTTAGCAAGCCTGTTTCCACTCATCTCACATTAGGCAAAGCATATCTCACCTTGAGATACGAGGGAGTTAAGTTACCTCGGTAACTTTGTGCTGAACGGCATGCAGTCATCTCACAGCGTTGTCATTGGCGCGTGGCGCAACCATTGGCAGATCCGAGGCTCCTGTTCTCAGATGGACTTGCTCAGGCGAGGGACTTGCTCAACTCCCAACCAGTGTGATACGAGATACATTGTGCCCTTCGTTGGGTGCGTCGCATGGGCCTCGCCGAGCAAGGCTCTCCCGGCCCTGGGTCACCTTCCTGCCCACACGATCGTAGGAGCCACCTTCGATCGACCAGGGCCTACGTTCTCGCATGCAGTCCCTCACCCTACTTGCCCAATGCGCACGGCGCAAGACACTAAAGCGTTTCATCACGCTCCTCACCGCCATTGCCCTAGCTGCCGCCGCATTCATTTGCCCAGGTCGACGCCTGATCGCCGAGCTGGGACAACACGCCCGCGCTTCGGGGCAGCGAGACTGAGAAGTAACTAAGTCTCTCACCATCCACCCGCAAAAGCCATTGCCCAGTGAAACAAAGTAACCGGATCCATCATGATCTTCTTTGTAGTTCATGCTGTAACCGAAGGTCAATTCCGACATCGGTGTTCTGCCCCCTCGTGGCTGTTTCGCGTTCTCTACGATGACGAGCTCGCTATCTTTCGATGCCACAGCAAACGCTTCCGCGCACCACGAATCTCACCTTCTGTACTCGCCCGCGACAAACACGGGCTGCACAGGCCCATCGGCCGCGAGCAGCAGCTGATTGTACCGGTCCACACACTCGCTCGCCGCTAGCCCGCCAAACTTGACCTGCCCGATGCCGGCGCCGATCGCGAGCGCTGCGAGGAACGCGGCGTCGCTGCCCCCGCACTGCGCGACGCTCGCGCCCAGCATGACCGCGAGCCCGTACCTCCTCGCCTCCGTGATGCTCGCAAGCAGCCGCGAGACCGTGGCGAACTGGTCGGGCTGGAGCAGCACCGTGTTGGCCGCGCGTTCCTCCAGGATGGTCTCCAGCCCCTGCGCGTCCACGAGGTCGCGCGCGACGACCTGCAGCCGGCAGTTTGGATCCCCGCCGAGCAGGCGCGAGAGCCCCGCGTTCCCGTCCTCCGCACCCGCCGGCGGGTCGTGCTCGCCGCTCAGGAGCGCAGCGAACGCTTTGATATCACCGCGGTCGAAAGGGTCCACAACCGCGGCCACATCGAGCTCCTTGACGCAGCTCTGGATCATCTCCAGCATCTCTTCGCTGCTCTTGATCACGCCGTCCGAGCCAGACACCCACTTGTCTGTGTCGTACGTGAACACCGTGCGCGCGTCCTCAGTCGCGTCGGCGTTCTCGTCGCCTGGAAACTCGCCGGTCGCTGACGACGGCGACGGCGGCGTCACGAACTCGGAGGCCGCGAAGTCGATGCCGAACTCGAGCCGCAGAGGTGTGACGCTCGCGCTGTCGAGCAGCAGGCCTGCGGGGCCTCCCCCGCCGTCGATGCGCGTGCGCAGCTCTTCCAGCGCACCGCGCAGGATCTGGAACGTCTCGGCGATGGACTGGAGCTGTGGTGCGAAGCCGCCGAACGCGCCAAGGTTGCTGAAGCCGATGCCGCGCTCCTCGAGCTGGTGGCGCACGGCGCGGCTGAACTCGGCGCCGAGCTGCAGCGCGTCCGAAAAACTCGTGGCGCTCACGGGTGCGACGAAGATCTCGCGCACAAACAGCTTGTTGGACGCGAGCGTGCCGGCATTGATCACGCTGAACTGCGGCATGGGCAGGCAGCTGTTCTCGAGCGGCAGCTCGAGCAGCGAGGCGATGTACTCGTGAAGCGGCAGCTCGGCGTACCGCGCGCCGGCGCGGCACACTGCCACTGATGCTGCGAGCGCAAAGTTGCGTCCGACGTCCGCCTCAGCAAGCAGCAGTGCCGCGTCGACCGCGAGCTGGTCCGTCGGCTCGATTTCCACGAGCTTCTCGACCAGCACGTTCTGGACCAGCTCAGCGCGTCGCTTGTAGCCTCTGCCGCCGAAGCGCTGCTTGTCCAACGGAATCGTCGGCGCAAACTCGTCGAACGACTCGGGCCGGTCCGGCAGCCCGGCCGCGTGGCTCGAGCAGCTCGCCTCGAAGACGCCCTTGCCCGTGTGGACGCGCACGAGCGCCCCCGGGAGGCCCGAGGCGTCCAGAATCTCCTTGCACTCGACGTGGAAGATGCCGCGCTTGGCCGTGGCCTTGCCGTACAGCAGCGACGAGAGCACGAGGAACGGGTCTTCGGGCCGGTCGGCCACGATCTGGTTCACCACGTCATTGAGCGTCTCCTCAAGCGCGTGGTCCGCCACGTAGGCCTCGACGAGGTCGCGCTCGCGCGCGCTGGCGTCGTCTTCCTCGTCGAAATCGTCTCCCTTGCCGTTGTTGGGTACCGCGCCGCGCGGCGACGCGAGCTTCTTCGCGCCGGCCATGGTGATGCTGCTTCAAGGCCCGCGACTTTTCCAGATCGACGGTCTCCGCTACGTGCGATTTCCTATAGGTTCGTACCTAGTGGCACACGTCGCAGATCGGAGCTCACGAAACGGCGTGAGGACTGCCATGGTCTCAGCAGGAACCCGCCACGCGCTGGCTGACCTGGGGCCGTCTTCTCGCGCGTCGAGGAGTCAACCGCTTCTTCCAACTCATCGTCGCGGCGCAAAAGGACGTTTACATCTGAAGAGGCCTCCAGCGAGGAGACCACCAAGCTAGTGTCCGCGTGGCGCACGTGACCTTCGTGTTTCCCAGTTCCTTTCGCGCCGCAAGCAGCACCGCCGCCACTCGCCTCACAACGCCTGTATCTGTGTATTCTTGGCGTGTCCCAGGCGCTGTTGCGCTGGCGGTGCCGTATTCTTAGCGACCTGAGCTTGCTTGCGACGGAGCGCTCAACTCAACCCCGGCGTGTCACCGAGCGGCTCAGCCCCCGCCCCTGGCGGTTTGGTTTGCTTGGGAAACGACTTGCGAGGGGTGCCCTGCGATGCTGCGTGCGCCGCGCTATTGCTGTTGACGCGCGGACGGAGGGGGCACGGCAACGCAGCGGCGGCAGTGACGGCTGCGTGTGTGCGAGGGCCGCATCAGTACGCTGGGAGACCCTCGCGCTTGCGGCGCCTCCACCCTCCCTCCCACGACGGCGCTAGAGCCCTCGCTTTCCGTGCCGCCATGGAGAACTATGAGAGCCTCGGCACCATCGGCGAAGGGTGCGTCTAGACTGAGCTGTGCCATGTGCGGCGGGGCACCTCTAACGGTTTTGACATGCTTCTCCGCGACAGCACGTACGGCGTGGTGCTCAAGTGCCGCCACAAAGTCACGGGCCAGATCGTGGCGATCAAAAAGTTCAAAGAGTCGGACGACGACGAGCAGGTCAAGAAGACCGCGCTGCGCGAGATCAAGATCCTCAAGCAGCTCAAGCACGAGAACATCGTGAGCCTGCTCGAGGTCTTCCGCGTCAAGGGCAAGCTCTACCTCGTGTTCGAGTACGTCGAGAAGACGATCCTCGAGGAGATCGAGAAGAATCCGGAGGGGCTCGACCCGCTCAACATCAAGCGGCTCATGTGGCAGCTCGTGCGCGCGATCCATTTTTGCCACCAGCACAACATCATCCACCGCGACATCAAGCCCGAGAACCTCCTCGTCTCGCGCAACGGCGTGCTCAAGCTCTGCGATTTCGGCTTTGCGCGCCCGCTCGCGGGCGCGGGCGCAAAGTACACCGAGTACGTGTCCACGCGGTGGTACCGCGCGCCCGAGCTACTCGTGGGCGACGTATCCTACGGCAAGGCCGTGGACGTCTGGTCCATCGGCTGCATGTTCGCCGAGATCGCCACCGGGCTCCCGCTCTTTCCCGGCGACTCGGACATTGACCAGCTTTACCACATCATTAAGTGTCTCGGCGCCATCACGCCGCGCCAGCAGGAGCTCTTCCGCAAGAACTCGCTCTACGTCGGCGTCAAGCTCCCGCACGCGACCGAGCGCGAGCCGCTTGCGGCACGCTTCCCGCAGTTCGACAAGAACTCGCTCGATTTGCTCCACCAGACCATCAAGGACGAGCCACTGGACCGCTGGACGTGCGCCGAGCTGCTGCGCCACCCGTACTTCGAGAACGCGAGCGAGCTGTTCGAGCAGGAGCTTCAGGAGGCGATCCAGCGGGACGTCAACGACACCATGTCGCTCCGCAAGAAGCGTACACGCGCACCGAAGGCCGCACCGGTGGCGGCGCCGCCGCCATCGCGTGGCGGTGGCAGCGAGGACCTGGCCGCCTGCGAGTCGCCGTACTACGTTACGAACGCGTCGCACGCGCTCAAGCCGAGCTTCAAGCCCGTAGCCGCGGCCGCGGCACCACCGCACAAGGACAAACAGCACGTCGTCGTGCCCAAGAAGCCGGCGCTGGGGCTCCATGGATACGGCGGCGGGCTCACGCCATCCGGCGGCGGTGGAGGTGGTGGTGGCGGCGGCCTCGTGCTGCCGACACTGTCGTCCATGACGCCGTCGTCGAGCTCAACGTCCACCGCGAGCGTCGACTCAACCGCCACACTCACGGCCGTACCTGTGGCACCGTCGGCGTCTTCTTCCCAGTCGAATGGCACCACTGGCACGAGTAAGAAGCCTGGCAGCGTGCTGCCGCTGGCATCCCAGGCGTCTGCGGACCACGACGGCAACGCGTTCTACGGAGCGCAGCCTCGCGTGTCGCTCACGTCCCACGGGGCGCGGCCCTCCATTCCGCCGGCGTCGCTGTACCCCAGCTCCGTGGCGCCGTCGTCGCCCTTCAGCTCGTCGCTGGCTGTGCCACAGCGGCCGCCGCCGTCGTCGCACGGCAAAAACGGCAATGGCGGAGGCAATGGCGGCAGCCACACGCCCAACGGCGCCAAGCACTTGCGCGTGTTCCCCGCCGGCGCGCTCAAGCCCGGCAAGGCCCCCGTCGCCGCGGGCAACGTGCTGCAGAGCCCCATGGAGATCTACTCGCCCGCCAAGAAGAGCCACCCGCACGCACCGAGCTCCAATAGTAGTAGTAGTCACAGTAGTAGTTACGGCAGCCAGTTCCACGGCAGCAGCAAGAAGGCCAATGCCACTGGCGGCGGCAACGGCTCCCAGGTCGCGCCGCTCCACCACGCGTACCAGGACGGCGGCTTCGCGGGACAGGACTACATGCCGCCCAAGACCTCCCACGGTGGCGCGCGGCGCGCCCATGCGCACGCCGTGTCGCCCGCGGCCAAGCAGCGGAGAGCAGACAACGACAGCTACCGGAATTATTAATGTCAGCTCTGTTGCCCCAAACACCCTCCTCCTCTCCAACCTGAGCATGGCATCAATGACGGGTACTGATGGAAGACAGATACAGGGGGTTCTATTCACAAGGTGAGACAGTGTCTGTGTAGGGCATACGGCTAGAGCACTCGTCTGGGTCACACGTCCTCCTCGTCCTCCTGGAGCGACTCTTCCAGGTCGAACGAGTCTTCGAGATACGCATCGGCGCCGTCATCGTCGCTGCGCGCGCTCGCCATACGCGGACGTGACGCAGCTGGTGGCGCTCGCGCGGGGGAGCCCGTGAGCGGCTTCTTGAGTAGCGAGCTGCCTGGCAGGATCGGGATTCGCGACGGGCTCGGCGGCGCCGAGCCCTGTGACTCGGACCCGCTCGCCGAGGGCGCCGCACCTGTGCGTTTCGCAGGCGATCTACCGCCACTGTCCGCGTCGTCGTCGTCGTCGTCGTCACCGTCAAAGTGCGCAAACTCGTCGTCGTCGTCGGCGTGGGCCGCGCGCGGCAGGTTCGTGTCCCTGAGCGGAGACGGCGCCTCGTGCTCGCCGTGCAGATCGAACTCGTCGTCTTCTTCCTCTCCTGCGTCTTCGGTGTCGTCCCGGCCGGCACCCGCAGACGACGACGAAGGCACCAGTGGCGTCGAGCTCGCCTTCTTCATGCTCGTCTGCTCCAACAACAGACGCTCCACCTCGTCCATGTCGTCCTCGTCGTCGTCGTGGAGCGTGCTCCGCGCCAGCGCACCAAGGCCTGGCAGCGGTTTCTTTCCGAGCGACGGCAACGGCTGTAGTGCACCGAGCTTGCGATTCTGTCCAAGCAAAAGGGACGATGAGGCCACCGTGGGAGCTGTCGAAACTGTGCGATGGTCCCCTCCTTCGTCGGCGCTCTCGTCGTCGTCCGAGTTCGACACAGCGAGCTCGCCAGAGGCACGGCCGGTTGTCGTTGTCGGTGCGGGGATCGAGGACTTGTCCGGCTCTGCCACTGGCTTTGAGGAGCCCGCGAGTGCGCGCTCCAGCACGTCGTCTCCAAAGGACATGCCGAACGTCCCTGATGCGTCGCTGAAGCTCGTGTCGGCACCGTCAGCATCTTCTTCGTCGATCAGCGATTCGTCCAGCTCATCAACTTCCTCATGGCCGTCCGTTGAGACTCCCAAGTCCTTGTCCTCGTCATGAGCATCCTCTTCCTCTCGCATACCATTGGCAGTCGGCGACATCGGAGCCGCGTGGGAGGGGACGGCGACGGCCTTGCCTTCGTCGTCTTCTTCGTCGTCGAAATCGTGGTCGCGGCCTGCAGTGGCGAGAGAGGAAGTAGGCAGCAGAGTACCCGTTGTACCGATCGAGTTGCGCTGCAAGCTCTGCGAACTTGCCATGAGCTTCTCCACCTCATCCATATCATCATCAAGATCAGAAGTCCCCATCGTACCACGCGTCGCCTGAAGCGCCTTCATTAGAGAGCCACTGCTGCCCCCTGGTCCACGCGCGCGACTTCCGAGACCGGTGAGCGGGGCCAGCTGAGGAGCCGGCTGCGGTACACGCACGGCGATGGCTGGTTCGTGGTGTTCTTGGTCCTCTTCTTCGTCACTCTCGTCAAAGTTACGTCGTGCTGCGCGCGGCACCTGGGCGACACTTGGAGGCAAAGCAGATTGAGAAGCCGGTGGAACAACATGCGTCATGGGCGTTCCTTTCTGGTCATCAGCATCATCTTCATCCTCGCTCTCGTCAACGTTGCGTCGCGCAGCCCGTGGCATCTGGGAAACACTTGAAGACACATCGCTTTGAGTAGCCAATGAAGCAGAGCGTAGCGATGGTGATGGCGTGTCCTCGTCTTCGCCATCTTCGTCATCGCTCTCGTCGAAGTTTCGTAGCGCCACGCGAGGAGCTGGAGCAAACATGGCTGATGTCGTCGCCTGACCAAGGCTGGCGTCTCGTGTTACGGACTGGAACACGCTGCTGGGCTTCTTAACCGGCCGTGACGCGCCGTCGTCCTCGTCGGAGGAGCTCTCTTCATCGCCACCTCCGGCGAGGGGCGTGTGGACAGTCAGAGGTGTACCCTCCGGTGTCGCAGGTTTCGACGAGGGTGAACTAAGCTCCCCATCTTCTCGAGAATCTGTTGACGCCTCCAAGCCGTGTGCATGGGCCGAATCCACGGAGTCCTCTAGATCTGGGTCACCCTTGGCCATGGGATTCGCGGGTTTGCAGCGCCCGCCATCAGCATTTTCGTCTGTGTCGGACTTCATAGAGTCCTGAAGCTCATCGCGCTCTTCTTCGCTACCCGACTCGGAGTCGATCAACTCGTCTTCATCATCTTCTTCGTCCATACGTAGCGACGAAGTAAATTGTCGGCTCGCGCCGGTCACCACGGACTCGTTCTCGCCCGTGATCCCTGGCTCTGCGTGCGCAAGAAGCAGCCGCTCGACTTCGTCCATACTGTCATCGTCAAAATGCTGCTCGCTCGACTCGAACTCTTCGTCGCACTGATCGTCCTGTCCCTTGTTACCATAACTCATCCGCGCGAGCATGTCTGTCGCACCGACAGATGTGTGCTCCTCGTGTGTAGGATGAGAATCACCTTCCGCGTCAATCGAAGAGCTCTGCTCCAAATGACCCTCTTCGTCTCCATCGTCGTCATTTGTTGCGCCAAGCACACGGTCAAAGTCTTCGTCATCAGCGTCTTCATCAGCGTCATTGTCGTTTGAATGCTCCGGCGCTTGGTCCTCGGTGCTGCGTCGCCCTGAAGAGTCCATACTACTTCGCTCCATAGTCTCCGCGTGTGCTGCGGGGAAGGACGACATTGGATTGGAAGTGGGCTCCATCTTTGACACGCTTGAATCAACGGCAAACTCTCCCGACGCATCTGCCTCCTGCTCCTCACCGTGCGCATGGTCTTCAGCGTTCTCTTCGTCATCAGCCGCGTGCGTGGAGCCCCGAAGACCAACGGTGCCAATAACCGGGTTCGGCGTCTTCTCGAGTGGAACTTCGGAATTCTGGGAGTAGCTACTGCTCGTTTCAGCCTCATTCGCGTCAATGTCCTGAGATCCCTCGCAAGCATCAATCTCATCGTCTGTCGCCTCTGCTTCACTTCCCCGGAAACGATCAGGCTGCTCTTCGTCACGAGACCTCTCAAGATCATCCTGTCTAGTCATCACAGCACCTTGATGGCCGCTAACGTGGTCAGTATCGTCGATGTCATCAAACCCGTCGTCGTCTTCGTTGCCTCCTCGCCTCTGAATGTCCATGCTCAACTGCGCAGCGTAAAGTTCGTCGTCCTCATCGCTGTCCCTTCCAAGAGCGGCAATACGCGAGAGCGGTAGTGTCAGAGCGGATTGCAGCACGCTTGGAGACTGGTCCGTCGACAATTGTTTCACTGGCGAGCTCTCGCTAGAAGCAGGCAACGAGGATGTAGATTGCGCTTCATCAGCGTCATCAAGATCAGCTGCGTCGTGTGGCAGAGATCTCTGGGTATCCGGCTCCACATTCTCGTTTCTACCACTGTCGCTGACATGGCTCGACGACATGTCCAAGTCAACACTTTGGTCAATCGCGCTTCCAGGATCCTCATCGTTCTCTCCAAACTCATGATCAGATTCAGCTTCGCCTCGTAATGTCTTGAGATCCGAAGTCACTATTGGACTCATCTTGTCGACAGCATCTTGCGATTCTTCTACTTTATCATCGTATCGCGTCTTCAACTCTTGCGATTGGCCGAGATCTACACTGATATCGTCAAAGTCGCTCGTGCTTTCGGCGTTTTCATCTTCATCGTCTTCTACGTGACGGTCGATCTCATTTTGATCATCGTCCTCGTCGTCACGTTCGTCAAAATGCTGCTCGTCTTGAGCCTGGTGGCGTGAGTGAGTATCAATTGTTTGGAGTTGAGACATGGCGGCCGACGGCTCCGTAGGAATCGATGCTGCAGGCACGTGGGCCGACACGTCCACGCTTGCTTCATCATCGCCCATTGAATGAGCCAATGAATCCTCCAGTTCCGAGACTACTTCCTCTTCATCATCGAAGTCGCTTTGTTCCTTGCAGGGTGGTTGTGCCTGTTGAGTAGCAGAGGTTGCTACCCCGGCATTTGGTTCAGGGCTTCGCGACATGTCAACATGGTCTGTAGACTCTTCACCCTCCTCCTCCTGCCCAGATGCGTCATATCCGAGTTCATGTGGGTGGTCAACAGCCACTGCCTTCACAGCACTAGCTTCAATAGTTGACTGGACTTCCGTGTCACCTTCATCAGCTTCGTCTTGTGCAGCTCCTTGCGCCGTCCACGTTCCAGACACTTCCTCGTCAGCGTCGACGTCAGAACCGCCATGGTCACTGTCGTTGCCACGCCCGGGACTATCCAGCTGTGGTTGAGCTTGCGATGGCGTGGTGATCTCCTGCCTCGCTGTTACGGTCATACGGACGTCCTGCTCACTTTCCTCCAGTGGCTCGTCTTCGCTCTCCTCGTCGATGAGTTCGTCGCCGCTCCCATCGTGTAGACCAGACATATCCTCATGAGGAGGCATCACCCCATGGAGAGGCTCCCGTTCATCCAGTGATTCTTCATCAGCCTTTTGGCGCACCATCGACTCGAGGGATTGCGATAGCGAGGCCTCGTGAGCATCAACGGACTCGTTGGCCTCGTCGCACTCATCTAAACGTTCACATTCCGAGTCAGATTGATGGTCGTCGTCACCAGAAGTAACCATCTCGTGCTCCAGCGCTCTGGGGGAATGTTCAGCCTGTTCCTTCTGGATACCGAGTACGTCTTGCTCGTCACCGTGGTCAAAATCGGCGCTTTCCTCGAGCTCCGTCTCTTGGCGGGAATGAGAGAGGGACGCTTGGCCTGTCAGCTCATCATCACTGTGAGCCTCGCTTGTCATACTCACATCGTCATCCCCGTCAGCTTCGACTCGCTGGCGATCGACACTGCCGATCAACTCGGGCCTTTCCTCGCCGAGTCGAACCGAGCTGGACTGACGAGGCTGGAACGTCTCGTTCAGTAGCATGCCTTTGGGACTGTTGGGAAGGCTCGTGCACGATTCAGCCAAGGTGCTCTCATCATTGTCGTCCACTTCCAAAGCGGGCTCCCTCTCCCTGTGCGCCATTGCAGGTTGGAACCGTTGTTCCAGTAAAGCAGCAGTAGGGCTGTGGAGCAATGTCGTTGACGGGTCCGCACGCCCCGGCTCTTGAGCCGCGGTGGGCTCCGCGTAGCGAGCTCGGAAGGGCTCATCTGACAGCATCGCAGCCGTGGGGCTTCCGATAAGCGACGTGCACGACTCAGCTCGCGAGTGCGACAAGTCCAGCGACAAGCCGGCTCGGTCGTATCGCTCAGGGCCGCCTGGTAAACTCGTACTCTCTGTCACGGGGGTCACGTCTTTGATAGTCGTGTTGTTGAAAGCACCGCGATTGACCTCCTCCTCGTGAGATGCTTCAAATCGATCGTCCTGAGACGCGCCTAGTTCAGCGCTGGCATCTAGGTCGGAACTTCGTTCTTGATCATCGAACTCCCCAAGCTCCTCCTCTTCATCCACTCCGTCAATCTCGGAGTGCGCGTCGTCCTCGTCAAAATCAGATTCTCGACGAGGAGGTGAGGGTGACACCTCGCTGTGCACATCGCCTACGTCGGCCTCGCGAGCGTGAATAAGAATAGAGCACTGACTGAGCGCATCCTGGAAGAGCTCTTGCAGTCGACCGAGACGGGAGGCGAGCGCCGGTGCCACTTGGATGTACTTCGAGGCGAACGCGAACTCTTTCGCGCTCCAATCCTTGATCAGCACGTCCAGGAACTCAACGTTTAGTAGCACTTCTTGGTCAGCATCAGCAAGCCGACGCTGGTCTCGCTCGAAAGCATCACGGGCCTTGCTATGCTTCCCTTCCATGGCCATAAGCGAGGCCCTCAGATCTTGCAGCTCGGCAACGCTGCACCCGCTGGTCAGTTTCGCGTAGAGGTTCCGAATCGACTGACCCACAGCGGCGATCGTCTGCTGATTCGTGAAGAATTCTTTCTCCATCGAGCCGACGTGCCCCGAGCTGGCACGCGGCCGCTCGTTGAGAGATAACAACGTTGTCTCCAGCTCCTGGATCTCGCTGTTGAGACCGTCCAGCTCGACCACCTTGTCCGATTCCAAGCGTTCCATTGTATCGCGAATATCCTCCACCGTCTTCGACATCTTTGCACTCGCAGCCCTGAGCTCGTCCAGTTCGGCCGTCTTTTCTTGCGCTTGACTATGCAGCGAGGCCTCAAGTTCTTCGACCTGTGCCGACAACTCTGCAGCTTGCTCTTCCAGCGCGTGCTTCTCGTCTCGCGCAGCGGCGATCTCCTCCTGCAGTCGACCGCTTTCCTGCGCTTGCTTCGCATACTCAGCGGATTTCGCCTCGAGCTCCGTTTTCAATTCGGCATTGCTGCCCTCCAGTTCTTGGATCTGAGTGCTCAGGAAGTGAATCTGCATCCCGAGCGAGTGCGCACGCTCGTGATCGTCGGCGGCTTCTTTCAGCGCCTGCGCGTGGTTTGCGGACAGCACAGCGATCTCTTGTGCGTGCTGTTCCGTTAGAGCCTCAAAGTGAGACCGAAGCAGCACCGAGGCGTCCTCGTCTTCGCTGGTGATGGCTCCCATGTCCCCGAGCTCGTTCATGATGCGGTTGAGCCGCTTCTTCAAGCTCGTCTCGCTGTGCACCGCTGTTTCTAGTTGCTGGCGCACGCTTTGCAACGTCGTCTCGAGCTTGGTTGAGCCCGAGGCGCCGTCCTCAGCCAACTTCTTCGCGGCATCCAGTTCCGCTTGAAGCACGTCGATTGTGAGCTTGAGTTGGCGCTCGCTCTCCGCGGCAGCGTCGCGTTCCCTCTCGATTGTGTTCCGCATTGCATCGATCTCCTGCTCTAGTCGCTCGCTCGTAGCCTTTTGCTCCTCGACAATCTCAGCTATCCGCTCGCGCTGCTGTGCTTCCAACTGCGTCAGCTCCGCAACTTCGTCAGCCTTGACTCTCAGTCCGTCGATCAGTCGGTCACGCTCCGCCGTGAGCTGTTCGTGCTGCTCTCGAAGGTTGTCCATCTCCTCCAGAAGCTCTTCGTCGCCCGCCGAGATGGACTCGAGTGTGGTCTGCATCTCAGCTAGCTTCGCATCTACTTCGGCTTTCTCAGCTGTCAGCTGTTCCATCTCGCCCGTGAGCCGTTCGGCCTCAGACTTGGCATCCTTGAGCTCGGTTGCGAGGCGCGATGCCTCCAACTTGTGGGCTTCTCCCGTGAGACGCAGTTCACTTTCTAGCCCCGCGATACGCTCCCGAGAGTCCTGGATTGTCTGCTGCGCCTCGGCAATCTCCGCGACCCGATGCTCGATCTGTACTCGGAGCTTATCCATCTCGGCAGCGTGCGTGGCGTGCAATGTCGACTCGAAATCGAGCACACTGCGGTCGTGCTCAGATCGCGTGACCAGAAGCTGCTCCAGGAGCGTCTCCTTGTCGCGCTGCGCGAGTGCCAACGCGTCGCTAAGGGCCTCCAACTCGCTCTTGTCGTCAAGGCGTTCGCGAAGCTTGGTCAACTCGGCGTCCTTGGTCACAATCTCTCGCTCCAGAGCGTCGATTTTGAGTCCAAACTCGGTGTGGAGCCGTTTCACCTCCGTTTCCACTGCGTCTTTGTGTTTATTGGCGAGCTCGTCGCGCTCCAACTTCATCTGCTGCAGCTCGGCCTTAAGTTCTTCGACTTCGGCCACGCGCTCCGTCATCAAAGACTGGAGCTCGTTGCGCTTCAGCTCGAGTTCTGCGAGGCGCGGCGTGAGATCTTCGCGAGGGGAGACGGGAGCTGCGCTCTTCATGTCAGAGTCTCTCGCCTGCGCCAGCGAGGCCGCGACCTTCTCCAGTTCTCGCAGCTTCAGTTTCGTGGCCGCCAGTTCCTGCTGCTTGAGTTCCTTGGTTTTAGACAGCAGCTTCTTCTCGCGCTTCGCCGACTCCGTAAGCTTCTGTGCCTCATCCTCACTGCGCGAGAGCTTCTTGGTCAGGAAGTCAATCTGCGCCTGCTTGGCCTGTAGCTCCATACTCAGCTTCTGCATCTTCTTGTCCACATCGTTCTCGAGAGCGCGCATCTTTTGGCGAATCTGCGCGATCTCCTGCCGCGACTTGTGCACCTGCTGCGCCTTCTCCTCGCTCTCCTGCTTCTCGCGCGCGAGTAGCGTCTCAAGCAGAGAGTTGCGGCCCTGGGCGACACCGATCTGTCGCGACTCGCTCTGGATGGCCTGTAGCATCTCCGCACGCAGCGCCTCTCGGACCCGTTCCTGCTCGTCAATCTGCGCGCGCAGTTCCTTCAGACTAGCCTGGTGCTGGCGATCCTGAGTCTCGAACGACCGCTCGAGCTCCTGCTTCGCAGCCTGCAAGTGCTCGAGCTCAGCGATCGATCGCATGAGGCGCTGCCGCAGCTTCTCATTCTCGCGCTGCTGCGCGACCGTGTCAGCCGCCTGGCGAGACAGTGCGTCTTGCTTGACTTTTGCCACAGACTCGTTCAGGTGCTTGCACTGATCCTCCACTTTTTTGAATCGCTTCTCCAGCATTACAACTTTTTGCTCGGCCTTCGCGTTCTTCTCCTTGGTCAAGATCGTGAGCTGCCCGACTCTCTCTTCCAGCGTCGAGGAGACGCGGCTCTGCTGCGCGTGGAGCGCCTTGGTTAGCTCGTGGCGAGTCTCCACCAACTCGTCGCGGATCTGCGCCGAGTTTTGCTTCAGCTCCTGAAAGCGCTTGTCCTGCCGCTCGAAGAAGAGCTGCACGTGCGCGATGTCATCCTTCATTTGAGTGTGTGCGTTCTGAATCGGGGTCAGCTCCTGCCGCTTCACCACGCGAGATTCGAGTTTATCGACATCTTCCAACAGCTCACTCTTCACGGAGGCGATCGCGTCGATGCGGTCGCTCTGGACCGTCTTCTCGAGCGATTGGAGCTTGCTGTCAATCTTCTGCGTAAGAAACTGAAGGCTCTGGTTGAATCGGTTCTCCAGCTCGTTGATCTCCTTCGAGACGCGCATCTGCACCGTATGTTCGACCGCCTTTGCGTCGAGTTGATGCGCTGCCTGCCGCTCCAGCATCGCGATGCGGTCTTTGAGCTCTTCGATCTTCTCGTCATGGCGCGCCGAGCGGCTAGCGTTCTTAATGGCCGTGCCAAGCGCCTCCAAGTGGCCTTCGAGCGAGTCGACCTTCTCCTGGATCGATGCGAAGCTCTTCACTTTGGAGCTGCACACAACAAGGATATGTTAGTCGGCCAGGAGGTCCCTCGTCTGCATGCTCTAGACAGGCAGCACCCACCTGATCTCGAAGAGGTCCTGATCCACGCCAACTTTCCACCCGAGCAGCACAGCGCTGTGCTTTTCCAGTCGCCCGATCGACTCGCCGTGCTCCACGACCGCGGTGGCCGTGGCCCCAGCGCTCGTGAGCTTGGCCGTGACGGCGTCACGCAGCTCCTGCATGCGCATCCCCAGTGAGTTGGTCTCACTCGTCACGACAGTCACGTCGGTCTTGAGGTCGGCGAGTGCTTTCTCAAACGCGCCCGACCGCGACGCAATATGGACCTCAAGTGACTTGCGCAGCTCATCCAGCGCCCCGCCGTCGGCAAACGCGGGCCCGGGCGTCGCATTGTAGTTGTTGCTGGCAGCGCCACCACCGCTGCCATAGGCAGCCGCACTGGAGCTCGCACGGGTGGTGCTTTTGCTGCTCTTGGCCGCCAATGAGCTGCTGCGCTTCAAGCCGCCGGCGCTGCTGCTGGCCCTCGCGGCGCCGCTGGCTCCGGGTGCGTGGCGAACGCGAGGCGAGCGCTCGTCGCTCTCGTCTTCGCCGTCCGATGTGGCGCCGAACGCGTTCGTGGGCGCAGCCGGGCGGATGATCAGCGACTCGCGCGCCCTCGCTCTCGAGTCGACTTCGACGCTGCTGCTGCGGTGCAGCTTGCGCGAGCCAGAGGCGGACGTTCCGGCACTAGCAGCACGTGGGATGGCGGTCGTGCTCGCGTGGCGGTGGCGCGCGCTGGCAGCGTCCTCGGCTGCATACCGATTCGAGATGCTGCTCGCGAAGCTGCGCATCTCGGACGCGATGTGCGCGGCCGAGGACGTCGTCGCTGGCCGCGCACTCGAGGTCATCGACACGTCATAGCTGCTCCCGCCGGCGCCGATGTCCGTCCGTTTGTCGCCGATGCGCCGCAGCAGCTTGAGGTTCTGGTTGGTCTTCTCAATGATCGACGAAAGATCCGACTCCCAGTCGTTGTAGCCAGCACCGCCGCTCATGACTGTGGTGCCCACACGAAGATACACAGACGGTCGGGGACCTCACGCAAGTGGCGCGCGCTCTCGTACGCGTCCACGAAGAAGCTGATAGGAGGTTCGCACAGCTCCCACACTGATAAACACGCTCACGGAGCCTCTTGCTGTCGTAGACAGTCAGCACCGGTACCTTTCTCGGGAAATGAGGCGTCACGAAGGGGCATCGCCCGAACGCCTCCCTCTTGTTTCGGCGGGTGGGGTTTCAAAACGGTTTTGACACGATGGTTACAGAAGCGACCGCAGACGGGAAAAAAAGAATCCTGGTAGGAAGCAGCGGATGTTAGAATCCATTACGATAGCGTCGTCGTGTCCATCACGAGCGACAAGGTCGCCGTGTCGAACTGTTGCTGATACCGCTGGAAATGCGCACGAATCCTGGCCGCGTGGGCCGCCACGGCGCTCGCGCAGTACGAGAGAAGTAGCTGACGCGTGCCGTCGGGCGCCACGGCGAAGTAGCCGACCTGTCGACACCAAAGTCAGCACAGGCCCCGCTGGAAGTAGTACCACATTCATGTCCGTACACGCACCTCGATCATGGGCTCGACGCACTCGTCCAACGCAACTGGGTAGTCCAAGAGTCGCGCGAGCGTGCTCTCTTGGACGACCTGACCCAGCCCATCGAATGCCGCACTTGATGGTCGCGTTGTGCCATCCGATACAACGGGCACGAGACAAAGCGTGCGGTCGATGGCCGCGCACGCCGCGTGCGTTGGGTTCACGAGCACGAGCGTGCCCTCGAGCGCGTACTCCGCGGGGGTCTGAAGGTTGGCGGCTACGACTCGCAACACCAGCGGACACGCTTCCAGCGAGAGCACGCCGCTCGCCTCGACCACATTGCGCACGAACGAGTCGTGCCACGACGGCGGGAGGTTCGAGAAGAAGACGCTCGGCTTGAGCCCGGCTAGCACGAACAGCACCTCGCCGTAAAAGCACTGCGGATGGCACCACGAAGTTAGTTAAAAGTATAGTGCGCGTGCGTGTTCGTAAGACCACAATCCACGCACCATGGACTCCGGGTCCAGCCCGCCCTGCGTCTCGGCAAAGTGCGCCAGCTCGAGCGGCGACCGCGCGGCCCAGAAGCGCGTCTCGGCCGCGCGGAACGCGGCGACGGCGCGGAGCTTCGCGCACAGCGCGCGGTGGCCGCCGCGCTTCCAGTGGCGCAGCTGGCAGCGCTTGGAGCAGTAGGAGACCCACTGGCACGCGCTGCAGCGAGACAGTTGCGGCGGCGGCGACGCGGCGGCGTTGGCGGCGGTGGCGGCGCCGCAGGACGCGCAGGAGATCGCCATGACGAGTTCCCGCGCTTTTATCCAGTTTTGAGATTAGGAGCTGTTCACCCTAATCATGATTTTGAACTTTCCTAATCATGATCTCATCTAGGCTTGACATCAAGTGTTTCCTAGTTTTGGGTTTAATCATGATTGGGAAACCGTGCCTTGCCTGCACCAGTGGGGGTTCTCAGTGTTGGTGAATAAACTTCACCGGTGAATCACCGATTTTCAAATTTCTGCCAATCGCACGAAATCACATATTCACCAAATCTGAGGCTCGGTGGGAAAACCACGGGCGCTGAGCTGCATTTCGGCGGCCTTGGTGCTTCATGTGCAAGAGAAACGTCGATTAACCGGATTCACCAACGAAATCGCTGGTGAATCCGGTGAATCGAATCCACCAATCAGAGCACGGCACGATGTGTGCCGAATGTGGTTCACCGACCCGCTACCCAAATCTGAGAACCCCCAGTGTTGCACAGACAGAAGAAGCCGAGACGACACCATGTCGCTGCTGGTGCCGGACTATTCGAGCTCCTCGGAGGACGAGGCGCCGCCGCGCGTCGCTCAGCCGACCCGGCCACCGTCCGCGCCATCTCCCGCGCCGTCGATCGCGGCCCCGGCGGCCGCAGAGCGCGCGGTAGAAGCGCCAAAATCCGTGAAAAAGAAAGCGACCACGAAGAAGAAGAAGAAGGCGACCAAGACCAAGACGACGCTGCACCTGCCGCCCGAGATCCAGCGGCTGCTCGAGTCCGGCGCCGTGGGCGACAGCGACAGCGATGGCGACGATGCGCACGGCGACAGCCTGCTCGCCAAGCAGAAGCGCGCAGTAGCCAAGCGGCCGCGCGCCGCGACTGCGGCGCCGTCGACGACGTCCACTGAGCCAGCGACGCTGTCGTTCCTGCCGGCGCCCAAGCACCACATCGACGCGCCCAAGTCCAAGCCGGCGGTGGCGAAACCTGCAGCGAGCGAGGATCAGGCGGATGGAGGCGACGGCGACACGGACGAAGTGGCAGCGGCACAAGTCTCACACGACGCGGTGGGCCAGGCCGGCCAGCAGCAGCAACAGCAGTATTACTTCGACCCGCAGACCCAACAGTACTACGACGCGGAGCAGTACGCGCAGTACTACGCGCAGTACTACCAGCAACAGCAGCAGCAAGAGCACGAGTACGCAGCCGCGGTGGACGAGGCGGACCAGCTGCCAAGCAAGCGCGCGCGCCACCGCGACCGCGAGCTGGAGCGGATGCTCCAGATGGGCCAGTTCACGGCCGTGGCCGACAAGATCGTCGAGGTGGCGGCGCCCGCGCCCGACGCGTGGCAGGCGCCGCCGGTCGAGCAGCTCCAGAAGGGCAGCGCGAGCGAGCTCAAGGTCAAGGCGAGCTTCTGGAACTCGTCGGCGGGAACGGCGGTGGCGTCGGTCAAGCCTAGCCGCCTCCAGCGGCAGAAGCATCAGCTCAACCAGCTAGCGTTCGACGCCAAGGCGCGTGAGTTCGAGCTGCTGGACCGCAAGGGCGCGGCCATCAAGACCAAACGCGAGACCCACGCCAAGTACGGCTGGTAGCCCTACGCAAACTCATGAATATCAGCGATCGTTTTTTCCAGATTCATTTTGACATTCTTCCAAATCGCGTTACAGTACCAGATTACAGAGTGCAAAGCTAAGGACAAGTGCAATTACGACGACACCGAGAGGTCTTCGAGCGCCGCCGCGACGGGCTTGGCTTCGTCCTCCTCATCGGACGCCGGCGGCGCCTCGTCGTCATCGTCCGCGCCATCGAGTGGCACAAACTCGCTCTCGACAAAGTCGTCGTCTTCCTGCTCGCCAAACTCCTGCTCCTCCAGGAATTCCTCCTCAAACTGCTCAAACTCGCGCTCGTGGCGCGCGGCCTCGGCCTTGCTCATCCTCGTGTGCTCCGACGAGAGCTTCTTGAGCTTCTTCTTCTCGTTCTTGCGGTCCTTCTGCTCGCGCGGGAACACCTTGCGCACGAGCACCACATCTGGAAACTCCTCTTTCAGTGCATACGTGTAGCGCGTACCGAAGTTGGCCGACGAGAGATCGTAGCCCTTTACCGAGTCACCAGCTTCCAACAACGCGCCCAAGTGGCTGCGCACGACAAACGTCGTGTCGTTCACACCAAAGTCGGTAGCGCGGGCGACTTCGATGTCGGCGAGCACCATGTGGGGATCTGTGCCTTGCTGCTCATGCGTGCTCGGCTTGCTACCGTGAATGGCGTGCACGGGCTCGACATCGAGCACGACAAACTCGACCATGTTCTGGCTCGTCTCGAGTGGTACGAACGGCAACTTCCAGTACTTATCGGCGGTCAGCTCACCGCGACGGCCCGTGCGCGGATCCACAAAGTGGAGCATCGAGGTCGTTCGCGCACAGAGCGCGATCCGCGAGATGCTGCTGCAGCTCTGTGCCGTCTTCGGTGGCAGGATGACCAGGTCGTCCTTGGAGATCGGGCTCAGCTCGACGCTGAACACGAGCTGCATGTTGGCCGTGCCCTGTCTGATGTTCTCCGAGACCATTTTCGAGGCCGACTTGGAGCGCATGGGCACACGCGACGACAAAAAGTGCACAAACTTTTCGCCCGAGCCTTTCGTGCCAAAGTAAAAGTCGACGCCGTCCTTGGCGGTCTGAATGCCGATCGCTTCCTCGTGGGCCTTGTGCTTGAGCAGGAGCTGCTCGAGCCGGAAGAACGTGCGCTTGTGGTCGGCCTTCTGGCGCACCTGCACGAGCACGCGCCAGTGGTTGTTGCGGAACTGCTTGGTGCAGTCCGGGCACTGCATGTTCTTGATCACGTACGTCACGACGCACGTGTTCTGCACGACCGCGTGGTTCAGCACCTCGCGCTGCAGCGTGAGCTTGACCTTGATGCGCTTCGAATGGGGCTCAGTCCAGATGAAGCCGGCGTCGATGAGCTTGGCCTTGGCGAGCCCGTGGACGTTCTTGAGGCAGAGCGCCATGAGCTCCGTGGACTCCCAGTCGCACGCGAGCCACGCGCCGTTGATCGACTGGCCCACGCCCTTGGTCCGCGCCTGGAAGCGCAGGCAGCCCGAGCACTGCAGCACCTCGGCGTTCAGGTCGATGCCCTCGGCGATATCCACCTCAGCGGCGATGCATGTGTTGCACATGTTGAGCGAGTTGGGCTCGATGGCCGTGCCGCACATGCAGCAGAGACTACAGGCAGCACCCGTCAGTTCTAGTGCCAGCGGATCACTTCATCAGAGCGGAGACGTACATGGCCATGGTGAGGTTGCTGAGAACGAGAGAGCGGACAGGGAAAGACGGAGGCGGTCGGTGGGGATACGGGGCGCACCGAGGACCTTGGAGACTGCGGTCGGCGGCGTGTCGCTTGGCGGAATGCGGGCGTCGGAATGTGAGCCCAAACAAGGGAGGTGAGCTCTCCACACCGCGTGATGCGGGATTCTTCTTGGCGGTGGATTACGCGATCAACTGATACTGATTGGAAGTAATAAGGTACATCTCAGCCAATCAAAAGGATCTTTGATCGCAGAAACAACCAATCACATGGCTCTCTTGGTTGGAGTCTCGTTTTTACGAAAGAAGACGTAATTACCATTTTGACCAGATCCCAAGATCTTTTGGATGGGTCCAGCGGAGTGATGGTCGTTCGGATGCAGAACAGGACATGCCCATCACGTGAAGTGAGGAGCTCACCAAACCAAACGCAACACGGCCGCCGCCACCGGTGGCGTGCCGCGCTCCTTTCCCTCTCCTTCGCTCGGCGGCGCCACAGGAAACAGTACTCGACTTGCCCTCCTCCCTTCGAGCCTTCTCTTCCACGATGGCCGGCGAACGCACGCCGATCCTGCCGTCCTCGGCGGCAACGACGCCCGCGGCGAACCCGCGCCGCCGCGTCGCGCTCATCGCCGCCGC
>JAMFLL010000711.1:0-27846 GCA_027475725.1 Pythium rhizo-oryzae | reverse complement strand
GGGGGGGCGTGCTTTGAAGCACGCAGATGGCCGGGAGGCCGGTGCGCCGGAGGCGCGGGGTTCACGCGCTCGAGAGCACGCATGTGGCCGAAGCCGTTGCGCCGGAGGACTGGACGTCGCGGCGGCGCGGGGGTTCGCTGCTGGAGGGCGGCGTTGGGGGGTTCACGCGCTCGAGAGCACGCATGTGGCCGAAGCCGTTGCGCCGGAGGACTGGACGTCGCGGCGGCGATGGGGTGCTCGGGCACAGCGCCTCATTCTCGCTCTTCTCCAAGCCCTTGGGTCCCTCGTGCTTGATGCCATGCCGCCACGTGTCCCGCCATAGACTTGATTAAAGTATAGGCGACTTCCGAGGGACACGAGGCAGCCGGCGGCACGCGGGCCACTGATTGGATCTTGGTCAGGAGGAGTGAAGGTCACTTGCGCAGTAGCTGGAAAATTCGGAAGTGGGGGCGCTGTATGAGCGCGACACCGTATCTTGATTGGATTGAGCGCGAGCATTTCAGCCCATCGAGGATTCTTCACTTCAAGTAGCGCATCCAGGAGCGCTCTCATCGCAAGAAACGCCGGGTCCATCGACGGCGCGTTCGATGGTCCCACAAAGAACTCGTCCGCGATCTTGTGCTTGAGCTCCACAGCGTCCTCGAGTCCTTCAAAGCTGAGAGTGATCTTCATCCGGAACGGTGCGTTGCGCAGGAGTTGCCGCTTGACCGACGCGTCGCTGCAACCCGCCATGGGGGTCCACGCGCCGTCGTACACTTGCTGCGCGAGCAGGAGCGCGAAACTCGTTTGGACCGCGAGCGCTCGGTACACGAGATCGATCGCCTCGCGGAGCATGACGACGGCGCGCTCCTCGTCGTCTTCGAACGGGTGGCAGTCGAAGCGGAAGACCACGCCGTGCTCCGTGCGCGCCGGGTTCTTGAGCGCACACAGAGAGGGCGAGCGCATCATCACGCTGAGCCACGGGCGCAGCAAGACGAGCAGCGCCGACGCGGTGGCTGCGTCCATGGCGCCGGGAGGGAGGAGGCTCGTGGACGCCTGTGTGGGCAACGACGAGTTTCCGTTTGGTTTGGTTTCCGTTTGCGCGGCAAAAAAGAAAAGAGGGGAGAGTCTTCAATGTCTACTAAAGCAGTAGAAGACGTGTATATGTGCAATATATGGATATATGATGTTCTCATTGGTAGGAATCATGTTCTCGATTCATACATATCGATATATTTTGTGTCGACTGTCCATGGAAGTGGTTTCTGACATGGTGCTTTTGTCCGGAGCTTGCGTCGTGAATGATCCAACCAAGTCACACACCAATCCTTCAACGTGGCTTTGCGGCTGTGACGTGCAACGCTCGAGTCACGGTCCCGTAACGTCCTCACAATGGTTCGCGATCGAGCTTCCTGGTACATGTGTTACGATGGTTGTGTTTCCGAGCGCTGCATCTTGAAACGATAGTCGCTCGAATCAACTTGTGTGTATGGTTCGCAGCACACAAGGATCGCTGAATGCGAATATGTGGCGCACGAGGAATGTGTCGAGCACGGGCAGTCGACTGCGCAAAGAGCTGCCTTGCACTGCATGGAGAACGCTCAAAAAGGCGAGTCGACGAGCTTTCTCTTCGCTGGAAAGGCGGACTTCCGGCGGTGCTGGGACCACGAACCCCGCCGCAGTGTGAAGCAGTATCGCCCGCCGTATCCGTTCTAACACCTTGTCCACTGCTAGAGAGACGCGGACAGACTCCAAAACCCGGTTGCATCGCAGCGCGCACGCGAGATGCTCGACCTCTAATTTCTGGAGTCGGAAACGCACGGGAGCTTCCACGAAACCAAACTCTGCGATGGTTAGATGACGTAGGTGTTGAGAAAGCGGCCGCTCCGGGCAGCCCAGGTCATCGACGAACTTGAGAAAGCTTTGACGATCGTTGAGTCGAAGCCCAGTTAGCGACAGTGACTGCAACGTCGGTGGTGCATGCTCGGAGAATACCTGCATTGAGTCCAACTCCACGTGACCTAGCGAAAGATCGCGTAGCGTTGAAAACCTGTCAAGAAGGTTGATGATCTGCTGTGTCGAAACATGAGGCGCATTGGCGGCGTGGTTTGTGATCGAGAGTTCTTCGATTTCGTCCAAGTTAGTGAGGATTGCGTTTGTGAAAACGCCGTTGAAATCGTGAAACCGGATCTCGAGCCGCTTGAGTCGGAGCTTCTTCTCTGGATTCTCTAACTTCCATTGGCGAGTGATAGACGTGAAAGCTCGAGCGTCGAGGTGACCTGCTTGGGCGAAACCAAACACCAACTTCAACGGCTGAACACGAGTCATCACGGTGTCAACGAGGACTTGAAGGATCTGGCTTCGGCTACGCGGGTTGGTACAAAGCACAAAAAGCCCACCAATCTGGAGCGACGCCACGGTGTCGCAGTCGTTGATGCCCGTCAACAGGTCCCGAATAAATGACCCGACGTCGGCTTCAGTGTCCATGGGAACTATCGGGCCATCGGCGAATCCCACCGGATGCAACTCGACCACTTTCGCTCGAATTGCTCGTAGGTACGAGCTGAGCGCTTCACGCGAACAGGTGACGAGTCGAGGATCGATTGTCACAGTCGTATGTTTGGAGCTTGCACGCTTCATATTGAGCATTGCGGATGCCTCTGCGGCGACAGCCGGCGAGATCGGAAGCTGAAAGAGACAAATTGCGGCCATCTCGGGATGCAGCGGAACGTGACTCGGTGGCCGAAACGGAGTGGGGACAAAATTGTCGAGCACATTCGCAAACGCAGCCAGGTGTCCAAAGAATGCTTCGGCTTGGGAAGCTCTCATGTCCAAGTGATTCGCTGTGTTGATGTAGCACTGGATTGTGGTAGGCTGGAGCGCGATCCGTTCAACCCACCGCGGCTTCTTGGCCTCCAACAATCCATCAAGGAGCGCTCTCGCCTCAAGAAACGCCACATCTGTCGAAGGCGCCTCTGATAGACCCACAAAGAGTTCGTCTCCGATCTTGCGCTTGAGCAGCGCCGCGTCCTTGAGCTCTCGAATATCCACACGGATCTGCATCTCGAACAGCGCGTCACCCACGAGCTGCCGATCGATCGAGGCGTCACCGACACCGATCATGTCGAGCCACATGCTCTCCTCCGTATGGTCTCGGAAATACTGCACGAGGTTCGTGTGGAGCGCGAGCGTTCGGTACACGAGGTCGATCGCTTCACGGAGCTTGACGACGGCGCGCTCGTCGTCGTCCCTACACGGCTCGTAGGAGAACGTGAAGACCACGCCATGCTCCGTGCGCGCAGGGTTCTTGAGTTCGCATGATGACCAGTGGCGCATGAACACGTCGAGCCACGGACGAAGCTGGGTTACCAGCGCGGCGGCAGCGGCGGCGTCCATCGCGCTGGGTGAAGGATGCCAACTTTCCCGTTGTTGCGAGACTTGTCCATATCTACAGAAAAATTGTACGACGTGGTATATTCGTATGTTGTCAATTCTTCATTGACGATATCCGTGATTAATCTTCACAAGCTGATTTATATGTGCGAAAGATTCCAGAGTTTGCTTTGCCACACGTGAGCTTCCGTGAAATTACTGAACTGAAATAGTCTGATGTGATGCTGTCATCGACTCCGCCCAAACCAGTTGAGACCATGGCCACTGGAGAAGCTGCTGCGCTGGCCACGCTGGCCCTCACGCGTCGCGGTGCGGTATAAGCTCGCGCTGTGGGGCGCGCTGCTCCTCCGCGAGTCGTCTGTGTACGTGCCTACGGGCGTGCTTGATGTCTACGTCAAAGACGCGCTCAAGGAAGACGCCGGCGCGCGGCTGCTCCCATTGGGCGCATGCCTGACAGGTTCGCCGGCGCGAAAGCACACTCTGGACCACTCATAGACTGCGCAAGATCCTCGAGGCGACGAGCCGACGTGAACATGGGACAGTGGAGCGGCACAGCGATTGACGATCGCTCGGTACTTTGTGACGACGACATACGAGGAGTCGCGAGATGTCATGATGTTGAGCATCTCGAATCGCGTGGATCGATCATACTTCTCCTTGGGGCGGCTTCCCGGCGCATCGTGTACCGATCGATTTTAGAGCACGTTATTTCGTGAGCCACACCAGAAATGGAATCGTTCGAGGAGGTGGACTTTGGCCGTCTGCACGCGGAGTTGTTGCAAGAAGAGTACATGGCGTGGAAGCACCGGTATCCGGATGGTAGAACTGCTGCGGCGCATCAATGTGCCCGGTATTTGTGCATTTCTCGAAGCTGTGCGCTTTAAGCTTTCGCTGCTGTCTCTGTTGCTGATCGCCCGTCCCCACGGTGTCACAACAACAAGTTCGCGTTACAGTACTCAACGAGTCCAACCAAGAAGCAAATGTAAAATACTCCGAAGTAGTCAAGAGCTGAAGCATCGTACTGTTTGTTGCGGTTTGTAGTACGCAAGCGGCAAAGACGGCGCTTGGTTCATCGAATGTTGATGAATCGCGGTACGCACGGATCACTGAACACGAATATGAGTCCCACAAGGAACGTGTCAAGCGCTGGTAGCTGAAGTGACACCGACCCAGCTTGTATTCCGTGGAGAACACTCAAGAACGCGACTCGACGGGCTTTCTCTTCGCCTGAAAGGCGGACGTCCGGCGGTGCTAGGATCACAGACCCCTCAGCAGAGTCGAGAGGGAAGAAAAACTCGAAGACGCTCTCTTTCGTCGGGTAAACCTGCACTGACTGCAAGACGCGGTTGACTCGCAACGTGTACTCAAGACGCGCCACCTCAAGCTCACCTAGTGGAAAGTGCTCACCGGCTGCCGCCTGCCCGAATTTCGTGATACTGAGACTGCGTAGCTGTCGAGCGAGTGGCCGTTCTGGGAAGCTGAGCTCTTCGAAAAACTCAAGCAAGCTCTGCCGGTCGTCCAGGCAGAGCCCGACAAGCGACAATGACTGGAGAGTCTGTGGAGCATTCTCCAAAAACACGCGCATCGAGTCAAGGTCGACTTGACCGAGCGTGAGCTCCCGAATTGTCCGGAACTTGCGCAGGAGATCGGCGACTTGTTGTGTCGAAATGTGAGGAGCATCCTCGTCTCGATTCACGATCGCAAGTTCTTCGACTTCGTCTAAATCATCGAGGATCGCGTTGATGAAGCTGTTGCCCGAGTCGTGATATCCAAGAACGAGCTGCTTTAGCCGAAGCTTCTTCTCTGGATTCTCCGTCTTCCAGTGTCGGGCAATCGAGGTCAAAACGCGACCGTCAAGTTCACCCGTTTCACCATGATCAAAGCACTAATCCAAAGCCTTGGCACGGGTCATCACGGTGCCAACGAGGACTTGGAAGATCTGGCCACGACTTCTCGGGGTGGTGCACAGCATGAGAAGTCCTCCAATGTCGAGCGTTGTGACGGTCTCGCAGTCGCTGATCGCCGTCAGAAGAGCTTGTAGCAAGGGTGTGACGTCAACATCAAGGTCCATGGGAACTATTTCCTCAGTGGCAAAATCTGCAGGGAGAATCTCGACCAGTTTCGCTTGAATCCCTCGCAAGAACCCACAAAGCTCGCTACGTGAACATGTGACGAAGCCGAGGATCGATGGTGATGTACGTGAAATTCGGCTTTACCCGCTGCATATCAGTCATGTCTGACACTACTCTCACTGCAGACGGTGAGATCGGGTTTGGAGGAAGTCGAATCACCGCGATTTCGGGAGACTACGGGAGATGATTGAATGGTTGAAACTGTGGAGGGTCATGCTTGTCAAGCTCGTCCGTGAACGCAGCGAGCTGCACAAAGAAAGCCTCGGCTCGGGAAGGTGTCATCAACGTTGCCGTGCCAATCAAACATCTGAGTTTGATGGGATTGAGTGCGAGCGCGTCGGCCGCGGGGCTTTGGCCTCCAACATAACATCCAGTCGACCTCTCGCCTCAAGAAACGCCGCATCTATCGATGGCGTCTGAGTGAGCTCGACGAAGAGCTCATCCGCGATCTTGCGCTTGAGCTGGCTCGCATCCTCGAGTTGCCGGGCGCTCGTAGCGATTGTCATCTCAAACGTTGTGTCGCGCAGAACCTGCCGCGTGACGGACGACCGGTCCAGACCGCTCATCGCGAGTCCCCCGTCACTGTGCGTCGCCTCTTCGAAGTGGAGTGCGAGACTCGTGTGCAGTGCGAGCGCTCGGTACACGAGGTCGATCGCTTCGCGCGTCTTGGCGACGGCGCGCTCGTCCTCGTCTTGAATAATTTCGCAGGAAAAGCGAAAAATCACGCCGTGCTCCGTGCGCGCTGGGTTCTTGAGCGCGCATGATGACGCGTGACGCATGAATACGCCGAGCCACGGGCGCAGCGGCGCGAGCAGCGTGGCGGCGTCGTCGGTGTCCATCGCGCTGGCGACAGATGACGCGGGCGAGGTGGCGCGAAAATGCAAGTGCTGTTGTGCTGTTGGCAACCGGAAAGAACGAAGCGCGCGAAGCTCTTCAAGATGCACAACACAAGTACATGGTTGTCAGCGCAGCAAGAATAATGGTATCTCGTTTATATCAGTAGAACGAATTCACTCAATTCTGTTTCTGGGAAGTGTGTACCGATATAGCGTTATACGGAGATCAACGAAGCAGAGATGAAGCCGCGCACCGTTGTGCGCCGCAGAATGGCTGGCTTGGCGTGATTGAACTGTCGGCCGTGATACCAGACGGGGATCACGAGCAAGTGACGATGGCCTAGTTTCTTGATGCTCTTTATAGGAGCTCCTGGACGCACAGCACGAAGACCAACCCGGGTTTGCACGAGCGCCATCCAAGCTCACGGGAAGAGCTCCAGTGCTGTTTCTATGCTCGATCTGTGAATCACGTCGCTCGTTATCGCATTTGCTGCTGTTCGTGTCGAACGTCAGGTGCTGGTTCGTGCTGGTCATCCACACCTCAAAGGGTCAACGACTTGAACGCTCTTGATTTATACTCAACCAAATGCGATTCGAATCAACTTGTGCGGATGGTTCGCGACACGCATGGATCACTGAATGCGAAAATGTGGCTTACGAGGAACGTGTCAAGAACGGGTATTGGAGAGGACGAGCCGACTTGCGCTTCGAAGAGCACGCTCAGAAACGCGACTCGACGAGCCTTCTCTTCACTGGAATAACGAACTTCCGGCGGGGCTGGGATCACAGAGCCTGCACTGAAGTGAAGCATACGCACCTGTACCTCTCGTTCCAACTCATTCTCTTCTGCTAGAAGAAAATCGACGGACTGCAAGACCCTGTTGAGTCGCAGCGCGTACGCGAGATACTCGACCTCGAGTTCATTCAGTCGGAAACGCACAGGAAATCCCGCGTGTGTAAAATCTTCGATACTCATGTGACGTAGGTGTTGAGAGAGGGGCAGCTCTGGGAACCCGAGATTGTCGAAAAATTTGAGAAGGCTCTGTCGGTCATCGAGGTGGAGGCCAATCAGCGATATTGACTGTAGCGTCGCTGGTGCGTGCTCGAGAAAAACGTGCATCGAGTGCAAGTCCACGTCACAAAGCGATAGCTCACGCAGTGTCGTAAACCTGTCTAGAAGGTTTGTAATCTGCTGCGTCGAAATGCAAGGCGCGTCGACTTCGCAGTTGTTCACGAGAAGATCTTCAACCTCGTCCAAGTGAGTGAGGATCACGTTTGTGAAAACGCCATTGAAATCATAGAGTCTGAGAAAGAGCCGCTGGAGTCGCAGTTTCTGATCTGGGTGCTCCGTCTTCCATTTACGAGCAGCCGTTGCAAAAGCCTGTGCGTTGAGCTCCCCTACGTCGGCTAGACCCAACACCAAAATCAACGACTGTGCACGAGTCAGCACGGTGTCAACGAGGCTCCGGAAGATTTGTGTACGGCTACGCGGATTAGTACAAAGCACGAGCAGGCCACCAAGCTGGATGGTCGTAACGGTCTCGCAGTCGCTAATGGCGGCCAAGAGATCTCGTAAAAGGGTGGTTTTTGAGACGGAGGGAGCCAAAACAAGTTTTCCGGGAAGAGGAGTGGCCGTTGGTCAAGATAAGAACAGCACGACGCGTCGACCGCGCCCTCGCAGGGCGCACTTTCGATTCCGCCGCGAAGACCCACCACGACCACACCCAGGCTGACTCTCCGAGTCGCAACCACTGATAAGCTTCCATCAATGCACTTTCCATTTGCCCCACCAACGCCACGCAGCATGATGAGGAAAAGGGTCCGATGTCGGCCGCCGCGTCCATGGGATCAATATCATGGATCGAGGATCCCTCTGGATGCAGCTCAACCACTTTCGCTCGAATTGCTCGTAGGAACGCACACAGCTCTTGACGCGAACACGTGACAAGTCGAGGATCGATGGTTACAACCGTATGCTTCGAACTCACTCGCTCCATATTCACCATAGTGGAGACCGATGCGGCGATCGCAGGCGAGATCGGGATCTGAGATAGCCGAAGCAAAGCAATCTCGGGATACAGCGGGAGATGACTTGTTGGCCGCAACGGAGAAGCGTCATAAATGTCGAGCACATTTGTAAACGCAACTAGTTGTCCAAAAAACTCCTCGCCTTTAGACGCGGACATTTCTAAGGGATCTGCCGTTGTGATGTAGAGCTTGACTTTGATCGGATGGAGCGCGAGCGCGTCGCCCCACCGCGGGTTCTTGGCCTCCAGTAACGCATCAAGATGCGCTCTCGCGTCACGGAAAGCCACATCCGTGGACATGGTGGCGGACAAATCCAAAAACAGCTCGTCTCCTATCTTGCGCGTGAGAGCAGCCGCATCCTTGAGCCCTTTGACGACCACACTGATCTCCAGCTCGAATGGTGCGTCGCGCTGGAGCTGTCGCTGGATCGACGGGTCCCACAACCCTCTCATCGAAAGCCACGTGTTATCGTCTCTCTCGTTTTCGAAATAATGCAAAAGACTCGTATGAAGCGCGAGCGCTCGGTACACGAGGTCAATCGCTTCGCGGAGCTTGACGACCGCGTGCTTGTCGTCGTCTCTGAACGGTTGGCAATGGAACGAGAAGACCACGCCCTGCTCCGTCCGCGCTGGGCTCTTGAGCGCGCACGACGAGACGTGACGCATAAACACGTAGAGCCACGGGCGCAGCGGCGCGATCAGCGCAGTCGCGGCGGTGGCGTCCATAATGGACTCCATTGTCCTGAATGGGGGATGTGAAGAGAAATGGCAAGATCGGAGCTCTTCAACCGCTGCTAAAGGAGTAGACAGCTGCAAGATCCGTGATTAAAATAGCATGTGTACTGGTTCTCATCACATGCGTTATATCAGTAGCGAGGAACGATAGCCCATACAAATAAAGAGGTGACCCCAGAGTGAGTACTGCAAATATGTTTCAGACTCTGTTTGTCCGTAAGCTCATGGGCGACCTTGAAGCCATCGGAACGGCCGCGCGCGCCGCGCTGCGGGAGAAGCTCGCGCCGTGGATCGCGCTGCTGCTCCACCAGCCGCCCGTGTATGCGCTGGAAGTCGATGGGCGCGTCACGGTGGCGCTCGAGGTCGACGTGAAGGACGCGCTCAAGGAAGACGCCGGCGCGCTGCTGTCCTCGTTGGCGGGCTACCCGCGTGGCTCGTCGTCGCGCGAGCACGCTCTGGAGCACTCGCGACTGCGCGAGATCCGCGAGGCGATCGACCTCGTGTACATGACGCTCATACTCGACGCGCCGCTGCTGTGGATGCGAAAGGACGACTGGTCGCCGCCGGAACACGTCCAGCGTGCGCTAGCTCGCGGCGCTCGTTTTGTTCTTCAAGTGACGTTGACCGCAAACGGTGTGGCAAACACGGCGCTTCTCCGTCGACGCCTCTGCGATTATTTCGTAGTTTCATTGGACCGCCGGTCGTCCAGTAAGTTCCAGCGCGTGGCTCACGCGCTGGCGACCGAGCTCGACACGTCGCGTCCCGACTGGAGATCGCAAGTCGAGACGAACCCCGTGGCTGTGTGCTTTTCGCTATCTACGCTCAAGCCGAAGAGCGAACCGTACCAAACAGAAGACTACGTGCGACATCTCGTCGACTTTATCACCTACGCGGCGGCTATGAAGCGTGACACGACTGCCCCGCCAGATGACGCGGTGCATCAAGGCCACCTTCCAGTGGTTGTGGATCGTGTCGAGTTCAGCATCGATCGTTTTCTGCTCACGCATCAGATCGCTCAGCTTGGGCAGCCGCTGCGCCTTCTGCGAAAGGGCTTTGTGTGCTGCATACGTGTTGACGTGGACCCGCGAAAGCTTCAGTGCACGATGGACGACGTGGTAGGTTTCGTGAGCGCGATATCCGCCGGCCGCTGTCAAGGGGAGGGAATCTCTGTGACCACTGGACAGTCCGGCGGGAAAGCAATTGATTCGTATGGTGAAGTCTCTGCAGCGCCGTGATTCAAGGAGTCGCGAGATGTGATACTGTCCAACACCTGGACGTGGGTGGGCTGGTCAACCTCTTGCAATCAGCGGCATCCCGGCGCGCGATTTATCGACTGATGCTGGAGCACGTCTTCTCGCGATCTATTCCGATGAGTGTGTCGTTCGACAGGGCCCAGTTTGGCCGCTTGGACGCGGAGCTGTTGCGAGAAGAGTACGCTGCGTGGAAGGACAGTCATCCGGATGGCAAACTACACCTCAAGTCTCTTCTCTTCCTCGCGCACAACGCATCCGTCATGTTTCTAGCAACACTCACCGAGATTCTGAACAATGTTGAGATTCTCAACATCCACGACACGAGCGCGCACCCAGTCACGCAACCAGAACGCTTATTACCCACCATCCTGAGCACGTTTGGCGGGCTCCGCAAGGTATCAGTCGGCAACATCGACATCGCGTCGTTGGATGTTTTCCTTGGAGCTCGCAAATATGTGCTCGAGCAGCTCACGATGAAGGACTTTGGTCTGGCCGATCGGGCGAGCTTTATGCGGTTTGCTCGAGCGCTAGGCGATCCCTCGGCTCCGATTTCTCGGTCGCTAAGGCGGTTGGTGATTGGTGGGCCTTTCCGTCATGGGGATGGGTTCCGGATAACCAATGGAGAGGCCAATGAGTTGGCACAAGCTCTTGAGGCGAACGATGTGCTTGCTTCTGTGGAGATTGTCAACTGACCTCATGACTTGGAGCGACTTGTGGTCTCGACTCGGCTGAAAGATGTGGCTTGCCGGCCTGTTCAGCTTACCGGTCGTGGACATCGGGCAGCGGTTCAGATGGCGGAGCGCGTCGCTTTCCTGAGCGCCATCCAAAGTCACGAGAAGAGACACAGCGCATTAGCGACTTTCGATGCGAGCATCGTGCATCTCATTCTCGCGTTCGCTGCTGTCCGCGTCAAGCGTCACGTGCTGCTCCACTCTGGTCTTCCACGCTCGTGAGCTCAACGGCTTCAACACGCACCCACTCGGCTTGGCGGCGAGAAATATTCCTGGACTGCAAGCGTGAAGTAAATCGAACTCAACTCAGCCCTCACTCCTGATTTTGCCGAGTCAAGAAAACCTGCTGTCTCAAGCAAGGAAGGCATGGTAGTGGCTGCGGCACTGCATCACGAACTGAACGGATAGCGTCTGGGTCGTACCATTACCAAAATGACGTTCTTAATTGTTTGGTGCGTTAAGGTAGCATCGAAGGGAGAAATCAAGTAGACCACGGCTGTAGCGGCTCGACACCCTACGATTCCAGCAAACGAAAGCCGCAAGGGCTTTCGATGCTGGGCCGCGACTTCATAAGCAATCTTACGGATGCTTTGGTGTGGATTACGTCATAAATATCTCGCTACGTTGGAGTGAGCTTACCTAAAGTGAAATCACGGGTCGCAGACGGCAAAAGTGAGGGGTCTTCAAAAAGAAACTCAGAGAGTTTCGATAAATCGGCCCACACACGGATCACTAAACGCAAAGATCTGACGCATGATAAACGCATCCAATGTGCGCTGATCACTGGCGTTGACAGAGCGGACGACGCTTAAGAACGCGAGTTTACGCGCTCTTTCTTGGTTGGAAAGACGGACAGCTCGTGGCGCTGGGAGAACAGACCCCGCTGCAGCCGAAAGCGCATCTTTTTGAGCCATTTGGTTCACAGTATCTTGCTGACCCAACACGATCCGCACGCTCTCCAACGCCCTGTTGACTTCCAAGGCTTGCACGAAGTGTTCAACTTCAAGTTCACTGAGTTGGAAGCGCACGGGAGCTCGCGTGCGAGTGAAATCCGTGATGCTCAAATGACGTAGCTGTTGAGCAAGAGGTCGTTCCGGGCAGCCTAGATCGTCGACAAACTTGAGAAAGCTCTGTCGATCACTGAGCCGGAGCCCAGTAAGCGAGAGTGATTCCAGCGTCGCCGGCGCATGGTCGGCGAACACTTGCATTGAATCCAACTCGACATGGCCAAGGGAGAGCTCCCTGAGCGTCGTAAATCTTTCGAATATGCTGGAGATGTGTTGCGCTGCACTACGAGGCACATTACGGTCGTGGTTTGTGAGCGAGAGCTCTTCGACTTCGTCTATACCCTCGAGGATTGCGGCAACAAGTGAACGATTTGCTTCGGAGAAGTCGAGAACGAGGCGCTTCAGTCGGAGCTTCTTATCAGGATTTCCAAACCTCCATAGGCGAGCGATCTCGGAGAACAGCTGTGCATCGAGCTGACCGGTTTGTCCCACGCCGAAAAACAAGCTCATTGGTTGTGCGCGAGTCATCACAGTGTCGACCAAGACTTGGATAATTTCGTAGCGACTATGGTTGGCGGGGCATAGCGCGAGAAGGCCGCCAATGTGGATGGTAGTAACGGTCTTGCACTTGGCGATGGCGGTCAAGAGACCTCGCAGAAAGTGTGGGACTTGAACATCAAAGGTTACGGGAGTTGCCGTCTCAGCACCAGTTTGAATTTGTCGAAGTTCTACCACAGTCGCTTCGATAGCTCGTAAGAACACGCCGAGATCTTTGTGCGGACGCTCGACGAGTCTGGGATCAATAGCCACGTGGGGGCAATATACGCGCACGCGCCGAAGGTTGAGCAAAGGCGAAATAGCCTTTGCGATAGCCTTCGTGATGGGTTGCTGTGAAAGACCAAGATACACCTTTCGCACATCCAGAGGTAGGTGGCCTTGTACATCATGCGTCGAGCCGTCTTGCTTGCCCAGCACGTTCGCGAACGCTGCTAATTGCGCGGAAAATGCCTCCGAGTGGTGCGCATCCATCGTAAGCAGGTGCGCCGTCTGAATGCTGTACCCCACTTTGATTGGATTGGCCGCGAGCGTCTCGGCCCAGCGAGGATTCTTCGCTTCCAGGAGCGCATCCAGATGCGCTCTCGCCGAGAGAAACGCCTCGCCCGCCGATGGCGTGCTCGACAGGTTTTCCAACAAGTCGACCGCGGTCTTGTGCGTGAGCTCCGCCGCGTCTTGGAGTCCTTCAATGCGAAGATGATGTTCATCCGGAACGGTGCGTGGCGCCGGAGTTGCCGCGTGACGGATGGGTCGCTGAAGCCCTGCATGGGCGTCCATTCGCCACTGCGCGCCTCGTGATGGAAGCACAGCGCCAGGATCGTGTCAAGCGCCAGCGCGCGGTACACGAGGTCGATCGCTTCGCGGAGCTTGACGATTGCGCGCGCGTCCGGGTTCTCGAGCGGGCGGCACTCGAAGCAGAAGACCACGCCGAGCTCCGTGCGCGCGGGGTTCTTGAGCTCGCACACCGACGGCTTGTCCATCAACACGCGGAGCCACGGGCGCAGCAGCGCGACCAGCGCCGACGCGGCGGCGGCGTCCATGGCGCCGGAGAGGGAAAGGTTTCCGTTCGGGCGGCAAAAAAAATAGAGAAAACCAGAGGAAACGCAGCACTTCAATGTCTACTAAAGGAGTAGACGACGGGTAGATGTGGAGTTTCTAGAAGTGGAGTGGATGGATTCGTAGCATTTCTGGATTCTATTACCATATATTAGTGTATGGTTTCAGGAAAGTGGCGGACAATGTCGAGTGACTACTGATATCGTGTTTTTTTACACCTTGCGCTTGAACGGGGAAACAACAGACCAGCATGGCGCGTCATGAGGCGCTCGGGACGGCTGCGCGCGCCGCGCTGCGCGACAAGCTCGCGCCGTGGCTCGCGCTGCTGCTCCGCGAGCCACCGGTGTACACGCTCACGGTCGATGGGTGCGTGACGATCGCGCTCGACGTCGACGTGAAGGACGCGCTCAAGGAAGACATCGGGTCGCTGTTGTCCACCCTGGGCTCCTACCCGACAGGTTCGCCGCCGCGCGAGCACACTCTGGAGCACTCGCGACTGCGCAAGATCCGCGAGGCGATCGATCTTGTATACATGGCGTTCATACTCGACGCGCCGCTGCTATGGATGCGAGAGAACGACCGGCCGCCGCCGGAGCATGTCCAGCGCGCGCTGGCTCGCGGTGCACGCTTCGAGCTACAAGTGACGCTGACGGCCGACGACGTGAGGAACACGGCACTTCTCCGGCGACGTTTGAGCGAATATCTCGTGGAAGCGCTCGATCGACGGACCTCCAGGAAGACCGAGTTTCAGCGAGCTCGTCAGGCGTTAGCAACTGAACTCGCCGCGTCGCGTCCCGAGTGGAGATCGGAAGTCGAGGCGAACCCCGTGTCCGTGCGCTTTTCTCTTTCCACGCTTATGCTGCCGGAGAGCAAGCCATACCAAATGGAAGACTACTTCCGATATCTCGTCGACTTCATCACCTACGCGGCGGATATGACGCGTGCGCCGACGGCTCCGCTAGGTGACGAATCGCGGCTCGGCCACCTTCCAGTGGCCGTCGATCGCGTCGATTTCGGCATCGGTCAGTTCCTGCTCACGCATCAGATCGCTCAGGTCGTACAGCCACTACGCCACCTGCGGAAGGGCTTTGTGTGCTGCGATCAAGTTGACGTGGACCCTCGAATGCTTCAGTGCACGGCGGACGATGTGACAGACTTCCTCAACGCGGTCTCCTGTGGCTGCCAAGCGGAACGAACCGAAGTAAGCACTGGCCAGACGAGCCGTAAAGCCATTGACTCGTATGAGGAAGACCGCTCGGCACTCTGCGATGCCATCATTCGAGGAATCGCGAGATGTGACTTTGTCGAGGATCTGGATTTGGGCGGTCTGGTCGTCGCTTTTCAATCGGCGACTTCCCGTCGCGTCATCTACCGATCGATGTTAGAGCACGTCTTCACGCGATCTATTCCGATTAGTGTATCATTCGATGAGGCCGAGTTTGGCCGCCTGGACGCGCAACTATTGCGAGAAGAACACGCGGCATGGAGGATCAGTCATCCGGATGACAAGCTGCACCTCAAGTGTCTGTTCTTCCACGCCCACGATGCGGAGGCCGTCTTCTTGGCAGCGCTCATCGAGATACTGGACGACGTTGAGGTCCTCCACGTCCACGACACAAGTTCATACTCGGTGACGCAACCTGAAGAAACATTACCGAACATCCTGAGCAAGTTTGGGTGTCTTCGAGATCTATTCGTCGGCAATATCGATCTCGCGTCGCTGGATGTACTCCTAGAAGCTCGTGAACACCCTCTTGAGCAGCTCGCAATCAACGATTTCGGACTCGTCGATCGTGCGAGCTTCATGCGGTTCATTCAAGCGCTGGGGGATCACTCGGCTCCGATTGCGCGCTCGTTACAGGGATTGACGATTGGCGGGCCTGCCGACCATGAAGAAGGCTTCCAGATGACCAATAATGAGGCCAACGAGTTGGCGCAGGCTTTGGAGACCAACCAAGTGCTCAGCGTTGTTCAGATTTTCAGTAATCCCCGTGACGTGCGGCGACTTGCAGTCTCGACTCGGCTGAAAGATGTTCCGCCGCGTCCTGTTCGGCTTACCGGTCGTGGTAATCGCGTAGAGGTTCAGATGGCAGAGCGAGTCGCTTTCTTGAGCGCCATCCAAGCGCACGAAAAGAGGCGCAGTGCATTGGCTACGTTCGACGTGTGCATCGTGAAACTCATTCTCGCGTTTGCTGCCGTTAGGGTTGAGCGTCACTTGCTTCTACACACTAGCAATTCACACATCTGAGCTCAACAGCTTTAACACGCACCTACTCGGATTGCCAAGAAGTAAATTTCCCCTGCTGCACATCATGCAATAAATCGAATTCGGTTCAACTCTCGTTTCTAGGGCTTTGGAGTCCAGCAACGCTGCCATCTTAAGTGCGACGATGATGTCGAGCCATTGGAACAGTTCCCAGTGAGATGCAATTGAAGCACTTGAAGCGCCCACAAGTGCAGTGAGCTTGGACAACAGTCCACTCCCGAGTCCACGTACTCGTGGGTGACCATTATGTTGTGAGTTTTTGTCTAGACACAAGAGTGGAAAAGAAAGCAGAAAATATAATCTAGTGCTGATCATTCAGCTCAAAATTACTGCTCGCCGTCGTCCCAGCCCCGCGAGGTTCATAATGTGGGCCAAATTCCACGAGTCTACTCGCACCAACGCAGACTCGAGACCGTTGTGGTGGGTTGTGGCTTTGTACACAGCAGAAAGGAATGCGTACTTTTGCTCGGTGAGCTGCTCTTGGTCGAAAGCCGCAAGTTGGCACTTCGCGGCCTCGTCTACTGGCCCCAGCGCGAGGTGTTCAAGACGTTTGTTGACCCGCAGCGCGTGACAAAACCCCTCCACACTATCCGGAGATATCATGTTTCTTTCTTGTACGCATTCAAACTTGGTCAGGTTACGCGTACAGCTCGAGAAGGGATCGATGAGTGCTGTAGCTAGTCTCTGCAGGGCGTGTGGGTCTTGAATCATCACGTCCTGAAGCGCAAGTGACCTCCAGATGAGACCATGTTCCTCGAAAAGGCTCGGCACCTCTCCAACACCTTCGATAGTCGCTCCTATCACGCAGAGGTTGCGCAACAGGGGGCAAGCTTGCGCGATGTCACAAAGTGAGATCGTGCTGGTTCTTCGCTCGTGGGTAATCGCCACTTCCAGTGACTGAAGACCGGATCCGAAGTGCGGCAGCAAGCGCAGGAACGGATCCACATCGGAAGCGGGGATATGAACGGCCAGTTCACGAGGACCAAGACTGGACGATGCGGTGAAAGCCGGTATCTTGGCGTTCTGAAGCTGGAATGCCGCTCCACGAAGAGTCAATTTCGTTGGATACCACTTCTTTCGCGATAGCAGTACGCGTCTGAAGGCGGCCAAAAATCGCGACGAGGGATGGCCGAAGACCACGTGGTCCACCAGCTCCACGTGCCGGACGTTCTGAATGAGCGGGAACGAATCGAGCGTCGCTTCGAGGTTGTCGGATGTGGTTGCGGCGATCACGGCGTGGTCAATGCGAACGTTGTGCGCGGTGTTCAGAACCGCAACAAACTTGGCTTGGTCGAATGCGTCCCACGAGTAGCCGAGCTGCAATGCCAGCTTTTTGATCGGCACTCCCAGCGCAAGCACGTCGCCCAGTCGCCGGATCGCGTCTGCTGGCGTCTCCAAATTTATGAGATCGAGCTCAACGCCGTCCACAAGTGGAGCCACAGCACCATTTGTCTGTGATATTGCCTTGAGTGTCACGTAGAGCTTTTTGTAGTAGTTGATCGTGTCAACACGCGACGGCGCGGTGAGGTACGATGTTCGGAAACCAGATGTATCCTTCAAAGATGGTTGGAGATAGATTGACAGGCGCGCGAGCTCAGCTTGCCCACTGAGGTCAACTCTCCGGAGTTGGAGAATACACGTCCTCGCGGCTTGGTATGCGTCCGAGAGTCGGCTGTTCCATGTCTTCGTAGCAAGCGCTTGTACGATCTCGAGCGCGTCGTGGCGGTCGCCATGTGGAGAAGCACGAAACGCTAGTTGGAAGTGCGGCCTCCGGCTAAAGTCCCTCTGCTTCTCGATCTGCGTGACCAGATCAACGTTCTCGCACAGCTCAAGTAGTGCGCGACGACTGGGGGCGCAAGTACACGCGCGTAGCGCCAGCGAGAAAAGATTCAGCGACTCGTGGAGGAACAGAAGTCGGGCTTCGGTATCGTCCTGCCGAGCGTCTCCTCTGCGCTGCCCAAGGAACTCGCCCACTTGCACCACCAAGCCGTCGGCCGACTCCTTCACCGACAGCGACGGCCCCAGCGCGCGGCACCACGGAGTGAGGAACTTCCATTCGTTCGTAGAGCCCATAACGGTCGGGTTGGTCGTGTGTGAGGGATCGTATTGAAGAGTGACGTTGACCCTCGTGCTGGAAGGTCGTGCGCGACTCTTCCTCTCGCTGGAAGGGCCCCTCAGGAGTCGACCAAGGATTGTTATTGGTTCAGTGCAGATTGATATCTCGCTGGTACTGTACCAGGCAGCATTCCGCCCATCTCCAAATGAGTTACTGGATTGTGTTCGTCTTCCACAGTGGCGTGGGTTCCACTGGGCTGATTGTGAACCCACAGATTACTTCGCTTCAGTTCTGCAGCAAAAGAATTCTTCAACTCATTTTGCGAGCCGTGAGAGAGTCAGTCGCGTCGAGAGGCTTGATTTCTCCGCTGGTGTTGGGCAGTCGTGAGTGAGATGTGAAGCCAGGAGATTCGTTTCGTCTTGCTTCTCGGATCTGTTCCTCCTACCCTGATTCGACGATGCAATTGATTTTGTACACGACTACGTGCGTCGTTTAAAATCGATGGCGATTCTCAACGAACTTCAGGATGCTCCGAATCGGAGTGAGAGATGGCACGTGGGTTAGAGATGAAGCCGTCGCTGGTGGGTGTGGGTACGGATTGGCACGTTCGCTCCACTAGGCAATGGCAATCGTCAGCCTCGAGGGTTCACTTTCCATTCGGCCACCATCAATCCAAGCCAGTATAAAAAGGAGCGCACCGCCCGACTGGCGCTTCCTGGAGCCGTGGCAGCCTGTTCTGCTCAGCCGGCTGAAGCTCGAGCCGCTCGAGGAAGCTTTGCTTCATTCACAAGCTCAACACTTTGGCTGGCTCACGATCGACCTGCCGTCGCCGATCTTCGAGCATGCGCCGCCGAGCTGGTTTGTCGAGTGGGTCGGTCGCCTCCGCGAAGCGCTTGAGCTGTTTGCGCTCGCCGCAGAATCCAGCTCGTCTGTGTGGGAACCATTCCTGGGCGTGCGAGGATTCCCGGAGGAGGAGCTTATCGTCCGCTACCGACTGGTCGTCGGGAGCCGCTTTCATGAAGTCCGTGAGCTTCTCTCGCCGTCCAGAACGATCAAGTCGCCGGGTATCATGTTTGATCAGGCGATGCAGCACGTGGTCGACGCCATCTCGGCGACCGGAAGAAGCCCAAAACTCGAGCGCATTCCGATCTCACTAGTCGTTAGACCGGAAGCATGGAGCGATTCGATCCTCGGTGATCTGAGTGCGCTTTGTACGGCCGTGAGCCACGACGCACACGAAGAACAGCTCGTTCAGTACGAGATCGCGGACGTGCAGTTCGATTTACAACAGGATTTTGTCCCTGTGACCTCGCTTTCCGACTGGATCCGGCTTCTTTGCTCAGGACTGCCCATATCGACACTGAGCTTGGTACTCGCCACCGACTGGACGGGCGAAAACGTGCGAGCACTCGTTGACGCGGCCGATAAAGGCGGAGTGACAACGATCTCGTGCAAGGCCAGCTCGCCGGCCCAACTCGAAGCCTTCCTGGATGCTTCGAATCAGGCAACCCGCATCAAGCGTGTCGAGGTCGATTCGATTCAGAGCGCAAAAGTCGCTCGGAAGCACGTGACCAATCAAGCTTCGTCTGTGCGAGCGCTGTACTGGCTTATGGACTCGGCCTTACCAGAGGTTCCGTACAGCTTGGACACACTGAAGCTGCATTGCTCCAGTCGCGACTGGTTCTCCTCTGTTCGAGCCTACGGTGCGCAACTGAAGTCCCTGACTCTCAGCGTCCAAGCTTCTCCGCCTCCTTCCATCGACGTCGATGCCATTCTCTCTCTCTGCCCCAACCTGAGCCATTTGGAAGTCAACGGTGGCACGATTGAATCGCTGGACGCGCTCACAGCCCGCTACGATGCCTCTGGATGTCAGCTACAGTCGCTTGCCTTGAAAGACGTCGCGATCACTGATGCCAAGTCCGTGGATCGACTTGCGGAAAGTCTCGCCCACTCAAACACCTCCATTAGCCAGCGACTAGTGGAGCTTACATTGGTGCCTCGCGGCGGCTTCGTCCCTGACAAGACTGTGGACGCGTTCGGTCGCGTGCTGGCGTCCAACCCACGTCTCCGCTACCTTTCGTTGCGGTCCCGTGACCCGGCCGCGGATCAGTCTCGCTTCGGATCGCACCACCTTCGTCGCCTTCCGGGGTGCAACTTGGCCTTCCTCAGCGTCCTTCCCCGTATCGGTGGCACTAGGCTGAACCGCGACGTCGTCGAGCAGATCCTCGCCTTCGCCGACATCGGAGAGAGGCGCCGGATCTTATTCCAGTTTTAAGATCTTTGTACCATATCATCGCGGAGAAGGGTGTGCTCTTTGCCGTGTAAAATCTTCAATCTCCGTACCATAACATTACAAAATGGGTCCTTGGGTACCTTGAGAGTGCGGCATGGGTGCGTGATGATCCGAATAAAAGCAACTCGTTTGAGTCTTTTTAGTGTACCCAGGTACTGTATCCCCGTGGTTTGGCTTCTTGGGTGAGGTATGTGTGGCACTTCCCGGCATCATCGGTGGACACGACTGGTATGGCGAGGCTAACCATCGATGGTATCACACTTCTCAACTTGATCTCTCCTCACCAGCCTCTCCCAATGAAGCCAGCTCAGCAATACTCCTTGCCGACAAAATGGGAAGACGCGTAGCGTAGGCGGCTCTCGATTGAACCACTTCCACCGTCGAAGCCGTTTTCCCACATTCGCGATTTCGGGTGGCTCGCATTCGACCTTCCGTCGCAATACTTCACGCTCTCGTCGTTCTGCTGGTATGTCGAGTTGGTCGCCACGCTCCGGGAAGCGTTGGCACACGTTGCTCAGGCCGCCGCGGTCGGTAGCGATGTCTTTCACATTTTCCCTGAATTGCACGCGTTTCAAGAGCACGAACTGAGCGTTCGGTACCGCTTTTGCGTCGGCAGTCGCATTGCTGGCATCACCTATCTCCTCGGCCAACGTCAAGCTTACTCGTCAGATTTTTACAAGCCCAAGCGCGTTTACTACTGCAGCAACAAAGCCGTCAGCGGTCGCCAGCGCTCCTCACAGATCGTGTTTCGCTGGTTGTCAAGCCAGAACAGTGGACACCAACGCTGCTAAACGAGATCACCTTCATCTGCAAGGCTCATCGACCGTCAAAATCGAGTACTGAGTCGTTTTGGCTACGAAATCGTCGACGTCCAGCTCGATCTGCTCGAGACAAAGCTCCCTGAGACGGCGCTACTCTCATTGATGTCATTTTTACAGAGTGACGTACCGCTCTCTGCGTTGAGTTTGACGATGCAAGACGCTCAGTGGACGCGGCAAGACGTTCTTGCGCTGGTCAATGTTATCGACAGGCCGTCGGTTGCCTCTTTGACGATAGACTTGCCTGCGGCCACTCACTACGAGTCGATTATACACGCATTGAGTGAAACTGTTCACCTGGAATGTGTCAGTATGAGTGTCCAACCCTACGGTGAGCCGGAGATATCAGCTCATCCAGCCTCGTTATCTTCGGTTCAAGCTCTCCGGTGGAACTCATCAAGCCACTCGATTCCTCGACAGCTCGCAGCGATCAAGTATCTCCGTCTTGCTTGTTCAAATGACAATTGGGATTCACAGCTTCGCGTTGTTGGGCATGGGCTTCGGACGCTACAGCTATTTCCTGCGCACGCGTCTGGTCCAGTTATCCTTCCACTTCAAGCCGTGCTGGATGCGTGTCCAGGCCTTCTCAGTTTGGAGCTGGAGAATATTGAGATCGACTCGCTGGACGCGCCACTGGGGGCTTACGATTCTGGATCTTGCCGTCTGCGGTCGGTGGCCTTGAGCGGTGGTCACATCGCTCGAATCGATTCCGTATCCAGCCTGGCAAAGAGGTTGATGGACACAAACTCGCGAGTCGCCCACCACTTGCTCGAATTTTCTTGGATTCCACCATCGCAGGATGTGCCCCCAAACTTGTCGACCAATTCTTCAACGTTCTCGACCCCAACTCACGAATACGGCTTCTCCAACTGCGATGCAGTCGTGAAACGCTTTCTGCGGGGCGTCTATTGAGCCATCACTGCCGCGCTGTGCTTTCCTATGGTTATCATCTTCTCTACCTACCAGCTCATAGGTTGGGCTTGCTCGGTATGCTGAACCACGACCTCGTCGGACATATCTTGGCGTTCGCAGGTATTCACGAGATGAGGCGGGTGCGCCTCCATCGCACGTACACAAGGAAATGCTGAATATACCTGGGCATTGAACGATGGAAATGGGCGGGTCTAGAAATCAATATACACTCGGCGTGCGACGCGCTCAGCCGCGAACGCGAAAATGAGCCGCACAGCGTCTTCATCCACGCGACACCGATGCGCCTTCGTCGTTTCTGACGCTTGCGGCTGCGTGGTGCTCAAGAACGCGAGTTTCTGTGCGAGAACCAGCGGCTCCGCGAGCACTTCCTTGTTGTGAGCTTGCACAGCAGCGAGGATGTCCGTTGGAATGTCGTCGCCCAGCGAGAATTCCAGATCCCGGAGGACCCTGTTGCTCGCAAGCATGTCCTGGACAAGCAAAGCATTCGGCGCGTCGATCTCGAGGTGGTGTGCTGCGTTGTTCTCGGTCTTGATGTGTAGCTTGCGCAAACTTTTGGCCAGCGGAGTCGTCACGTCAGCGAGTTTCCCCAAGAACGTCGCCCTGCTCTGCGTCTCCTTCAAGGTCACCGAGGTCAGCGTCAGCTCGCTCAGTGGTTCACTCGTACACGTGAAAATGACGAGGCTGTCGATGGCAGCCGATGTCAACGACAGCTTCTGGAGGTGAGGACACTCCCGCACAATCGTCTCCACGGTCTCGTTTGGCGTCATCGCGTGCGCCTCACTGTGGAGTGTCAAGGCACTGATGCTATCGCCGAGCGCACGGACGAGTGCCTGGACGGCTTCGGGCGACGACTGTGTGAGCCACATCACGAGCGACATGACGTGCGTGGACTGTGCCAAAGCGTGAGCTTCCGCGATGAACGCAGCGTCTTCGGCCGCCAATTCAACCTGCGGACTGATCACGAGCGTTGACACGCGCGCAGCGGCCTGCTCGTCGAACAGGTTTGCAAACAACTCAGTCCAGAGCGTCTTTCGGTTGCTGGATGAGCTCATCATCGCGAGAAGCGGACCGAACGACACGCTTGTGACGCACTTCGCGCCAGCAATCCCTTGGAATATCGTCTGGATGAGCGCTCTTTGGCTGGATCCTTCGGCGTCCAAAGAAGGCGTGGGCGCGCACATCAGCGCGTGGCCGATCTCGACTGTCATCTTGCTTGAGCGCGAGCCGACACCGTCGAGGAAGCGAGACAACTCGTCAGCGGAGCAAGAAAGACCACTCGGGCTGATTCCCACACGGCTGCACATCACGGGAATGATGGCGGCCGTGAGTGTCACAGCTGCATCGACCGTCTCGCTTGTGATGGCCATCTCGTTGAGCTCAAGACCGATGGCAGTTACGCGAACTGCGATACCGTTGTCGCTTCCTTCGGCTTGGTTGACGTTGCCACCGTTGATACTCTTCACGGCGCTTTGATCGAGCGCGCGCACGAACGAGACGACGCGCTGCAGATAGTCTTCCTCGATCTCGTCGTCGAATCCGCCGTCCATCGACACCACGTTGACACGGCAGTTGATCGGTGGCAGCACGCCACTGTGGTCCTGGAGAAGCTCTGCTCGCGCCGACAGGTACGCTTCGGAGCGCGGTCCCTCTCCCCCGAACAGCAATGGTGCGACGTGTTCTTCGAGAAGTCGACCTTCTGTACCGTAGAACGTCAGCACGAACTCGATTTGGCGGGAACTTTGAGCGTCGGTCGACTCGCTCTCAGGGTCAACCTGCTGATCGTCCTTGGATTCCACCAGCTCGTCGTCGTCGTCAAGTTCCAGGAAACTGTTGTAGCAGAGCCCAGCGACGGCCTCCTCGACGAGCGCGACGTCCAGCAGCGCTGCGATGTGGAGCAGCTCCAGCGCCTCGCGGAGCGCCGCCACCTGCTCGGGCTGCGTGTACGCGAGGTCGAGCGTCGCCAGCACGAACTCGATGGTCACGGTCTGCGACGTGGTGCTGACCTTGGCGTGCCCCGCCTCGGCGAACTGGGCGACCCAGTGCTCGAGCACGGCGCCGATCGAGAGCGCGCGTGGCTTCATGGTGGTGGCTGGGCGTGAGTCGAGGGCCACGAGCGTCTCAGGTATTCGCGCGTGTGGCGAATTTGGGGGAATGGGGCCCGAAGCTGAGACCCTCGCGCGTGTTCCTTCGGAAACTGAGTGCGATGCGACGACACGCTAGAGTGATGGTCTAAGACTGACGCAATTGACGAGGCAGAGGTCGCTATGAAGATTTCCATTGGCTGAAACAGGTATTATCAGCCAATCTAAATGCCTTAAGGTGATGTAGCCATGTCGTGGAAAGGCGGCAGCTGCCGAGTGCCCAGCCGACAGAGCAAATGTGATCGGTGGGAGCTGAACAAGCTGGTGACCGGCAGCCTATCATCGGCCGCCAGACTCCTCAGCGCAACTGGCGTTCCTGGGGACGATGCAGTTGCTGGTTGATGCTCTCCCGCTGACGAACAAGAAGGGCAACTGAGCCCCAAGTGTGATAAAGTCCTGGATGCCTATCCAACGTTGAGTCAGTTTCCTCTCACACACACACACAGAATGAACAGAGAAATTGGTTTATTGAGGTTCACGACATGATAAGCTTCAGCGAGACCAAGTGGGGCTCGCTGGGCGACGCCCATACCCGTACGCCATGGGGTGAGCAGATTGCTAGTGAGGACGAAGGCTCAAAGCGGGAGAGAAATCCAGCTTACGCCTGACCGCCCCAGCCACGGACAATGCCGTCGTACGCGGCCTTGCGGACAACCTTGGTGTTCTTGCCACCCGGCTGGTGGAACGGGAGCGGCGCGTCGTTCTTGATCCACGTGTCCTGGTCGTTGAAGTCCCACACGGTCACACCGACACAGCCAGCGAGCTGCTTGCAGGCCGCGATCGTGTTCTGGTAGTCGGTCGCCTGCTGCTTCTGGATAGCCGTGCTCGGGTTGGTCGTCTTGACGGCAATGTCGAGCTCCGTCATGGCGACCTCAAGACCAAGGTCCGTGAAGCGCTTCATGTTCGCGACCTGATCGGCCGTCGACGCGACCTGGCCCGCCGTGAGGTGGGTCTGGAAGCCAACGCCGTTGATCTCAACACCCTGGTTCTTGAGGAACTTCACGATGTTGTTCAACGCACCCGTGGACTTGCCGTTGATGCGGTCCGTGTTGTAGTCGTTGTAGTAGAGCCTGGTGGAGAGACCGAGCTGCTTCTTGACGGCCGAGGCGGTCTGAAAGGCCACCTTGATGTATTCAGTGCCGGTCTTCTGGTACCAGAAGCTCTGACGGTACGAGCCGTCCTCGTTAAGCGCCTCGTTGAGGACGTCCCAGTGAGCGCACGAGTTGCCGAAGTGGGTCATGACCTTGGTGATGTGGTTTTTCATGGCGGCGAGGAGCGCGTCCTTGCCGAGGTTCTGGACCCACTGGGGCGCCTGGGAGTGCCAGACGAGCGCGTGGCAGCGCACCTTGGCGTTCACCTTCTTGGCGGTGGCGACAAGGGCGTCGGCGCGCGTGTACTGGAAGTTGTTCTGCGACGGCTCCGTGGCGTCCCACTTCATGGCGTTGGCCGGGGTGTAGAAGCCCCAGTCGGCCTTGTTCTCGAGCTCGGCCTGGTAGCCTGTGTCGACCGAGTACTTGTCGGTGGCCGTGCCCATGTACTTGCCGGCGGCCTTGGCGAGGTCGTTGAGGCCCTGAGAGCCCTTGTAGGTCGAGCCGATGATGGCGTCGGCGTTGGCGACGTTCAGGCTGGCGGCGGCGGCGAGGACCGCGAGGAAGCGGAGCATCATCTTGCTTGGTTGCTTGGGTGAGAAGACTGGTGTTGAGTGCTTGAAGGCAAAAGCCAAAGTGACTGTCCGAGTGCCCGGCCCAAAATCCGCTCTTGATGCGTTGTGGTCTGTCCGTCCTTGTCTCCAAGGAGAGAGGGAGAGAGAGAGAGAGAGAGAGAGAGAGAGCCCCCGGGGCCCGAGTCGGAGCTCCTGGACCGAGGGATGCCTCGCCCTCGTCTCACCCCATCCTACAGCAGATGCATCTGTCTGCCGGGAACGCCCCAAGTGCCTGTTGCCGTGCTTGCTGAGCGTGCCGGAGCTGGATTTGCTGGGTTTCGATGAGCGATGGCGTGCCTCCACGTGCGGTTCCTCCCATCCACATTGCTTGTCGTGAGCGCGAACAGACACAGAGCTTGCAGCGGCGGGATAAAGCCGTGCACCACAGGCACGGAGTCGTTGAACCCCTCGGAAACACGTGGCCGCAGCCTATCAACATACCGTACTGTACAAAGGAGCAGTGAACTTGATACCATCCCAAGCGTCTTGCTTGGTGTCTCTGGCGACGAGGAAACCACCCGGCGGCAGGCGTGTCGTGCGCTCGTGTCAGGTTTTGTGGTCCTATAAACGGCGACTCTGGTGCGCCACGAGTCTCAGCATGGCTACGGTCACTGATCCCAGCGTCTGGTGAGCGCTGATCCACATGCTCCACTGGAAGACGGCGACAGAGCCGATGCGCAGCCCTGTCTCTCGCGCTCACCTCGGTGGATGTTCGAGGTGGAGAGAGTCGGAGCCGCAACTTCAAGGCTAGAATCCCGTGGGAATCTGATGAGCAGCGCTTTTTTCGTGCAGCGAAGCCTTTCGATCGGACGAGTGCGATGGGCCACTCGGTGCCCCCATCACAGTGGGAGGAGGGGGGACCAAGTACTGTCGCGTGCTGTACCGCCGTTATCAAAACGATTTTGATCTAGGTACAGAAGGACACCTCGTCGGACGGAAGTTCATCTTGCGGTCTTATAGTGGGGAGCATTGATTTCCATTCCTCTGGCAGTATCTGATGTCCCCACGCGAAACGTGGGTGAGCGGTGGTTGTAGGCACGCACTTCCATTGAAAGCAGATCGGTGAGACGTTCGGTGGTTTCTATGGTCTACAATCCGTGATGGCACATCCTTCAAGGCTTGCAAGGGGATGAGGAAGCCTGCTTCAACGAACCGAGCGACGTTTGCACGCGACGCGAATCTTGTCACCAGTGCTGTGTACTACTTCAAGTATACAGTACTGTAAACACAGCTTGAGAGAGTGCGCGTCAGCACATCACGATCGGACGAGGTGCGGTTCCGCGCTGTTCGCCATGGAGACAAAACCGAGCTCGACGCTGGATTTTTGGGTCGATCCTCCACTCATCCAGACGACGGTGGATGTGGAGCAGTGCGAAACTTGTCTTCCCCGCACATTCGAAGTGTTCCGTCGCAGCCCCGGTGGCCACGGAGTGTCCACTCATCCAGCTTTGGATGGGCTTGAAATCTGGAAGCGGGAGCCCAGCCTCGGATCTTGTCTTCCTCGCCGAACGGTAGTCTGGTCTTGGGCCACTTCGTGGTGCTCACAAGATCTGTAGATCGGATTAGACACCGGGAAATGCGACGGGTGTTGAACGTGAACTACCAGTCAAGCTCCGGGCCAGTCAGTTATTCAACCGCGCAAAGTGCTGGGGCACGGCAGATCCAACTTGCACGCGCCGACGCCCGGATGAGTGCGGGCAAGTAGCGCAACCTAGCGCGTCGACTCGGTGAAGGAGTCAAAGTCACCACAGATATTCGAAATCCTACACCTCAACGGGGCATGATGTGAGGAGCCCCTCTGCCGCGATGGCGCGAAGTCTGTTGGGTTCAGATGGGACAGGCGTTACTGCGACTATTCGTTTTGCATAAACCGGACATTATCTATTCAACTATCGCACTATTCGACTATTCGGGCGCATTTAAGGATATTCCA
>JAMFLL010000710.1:7008-27854 GCA_027475725.1 Pythium rhizo-oryzae | reverse complement strand
ATTGATCCGGGGCTCGGGCAGACATCGCGGGACTTCTAAGCCATGTGTGGCAAAAAAAGGACGGTGCGTAAAGTCCAAGGCGAGAAGCCACCCCGCTTCAACGTGGAGCTCGAGCGCGTCTCCCCACCGGCGACCACGCCAGACCCCGTGACCGGACTCTTGGACTGTACAGTACAGTACTGTACAGTAGGAAACAACACACACCCGCCCCACTGGGCACGACAACACAGTGTAGGAAGCGGCAAAACGCTTTGCTTCCAAGCCAAACCAGACCAAACGTATTTTTTTCTCGGTTGATCCCCACCGCTGTGGAGACTGTCCGCTCTCGGCCTGTTGGTTGGAACCTTCTTTTTGTGGCCCTGCACAAGGTGATGGTGTGATGTGGATCCCCCACACGCACTGGCCACTCCGCATTTGATCGCGCATCTTGCGGTCTAAGATGGACCGGCTCTGCACGAGATGGGCTGACGCGGCAGCAGTTCGGTTCAGCGCGACGCGATCTTCAGGTGCCGCCGATCGCGGCTCCTGAGCCCCCATAAAGGAGTGCGTTTGTTGATAAACGGGAATTAACAATGCCTTAGGGGTCAGAACCTGGAGATTCGCGAGTTTCGTTTCACTCCTTGTAAGGGGTTTTGCATCTTGAAAAGGAACAAATTGGTTTGGATACGTTGACCATCTGGTTTGAACAATCGTGCCGAAAACAATCCGAGCCGAAGTCAACACCGGGGGCCGCAACCACGCCCTGAAAGGGAAACTGTACTTGGTATTTCTTCACACCAACGAGCCATGCAAGGTAAACACCACTTCAAGCGTTCCGTGGGAGTTTTTTTTCGAGCTTTCGCCAAAGACCGTTGCCCAGGATCAGCAAACACGGGAGCTTGCTTCGATTTTTATGCCAGTCGCTTGTGTACGCGTATATGTACCGTACGTTTTCTCCACTTTTTTGTTGGTGGTGCTTTCGAGTTTAGCCCCGTTGTATCGACCGTTGATTATCTTTTGGTGCCATTTCACAAACTTGCGAGTGTCGGCGTGGCCACCGCCCCGGCGCTTGCACGGCGAAGATGGGCACGCGTGTTGGTCCCGGCAGCCGCGTTTTTCGCTTCAGTGGATTCCTCCCGTCGTTGCTGACCGAGAAGGGAAGAGAAACCCCGGGACGCGCGCGACGCAGACCCTTTTTGTGGGCACACCAACCGTGCGGCCGGCCGCACTGCCTTCCCATTTTCTGGCTTGGGCGAGTTTGTTCTTTTCTTTTTGTTGTTGGTTTAGGTCTCTGTCGAGCGGGGACGCGAGTCGGGACAGCCACATTGTGGCTCCGCGGACGGTCCGCATCCAAGCGAGTCCCTCCCGTCGGCACGCGCGGTCCGTTTGTGGAAGAGAAAACAAAAACCCGGTCCGGGCCGGCTCCTCGTCCCCCATTCGCCAAGTTTCCCCATCCCAGTGACTCGAGTCGCGACCGACCGACCCAGGATGCGCCTCCACTCGAGCGGTCTCGAGAGTGGCGCCCCGGCGGCAGCTGGTCGACTGAAGAAGCGGGAGGAGCGGGGGATGGGAAGCCGAAGCGCGCTCGCCCCCAGCGCGTTCGCCCCGGCGCGGCCGCAAAGCGAAAGCGACGGCGCCGACGACGGCGGCTCCGCGGAGGAAGACGAGGAGCACGGCGCCTACGACGACGCCCGCGACGACGGCGCGCGCAGCCCCGAGACCACGGCGACGTTCGGCAGCTACGCCGCGTCCCCGCTGCTGGCGCACCACAAGGCCTCGTCCGCGCTCTGGCACGCCGACGGCACGGCGAGCGGCGAGATGAGCGCGAGCACGTGGCGCGACGTGGTCATCGGCGGCCACAGCGGCGGCGCCGAGGAACCGTTCGCGGGGCCGCCGCTCGGCTCCACGGTCACGCCCACGCCCGCGTCCTCCAAGCGCAAGAAGACCAAGAAGGAGGTGTTCATCTGCCACGAGCCCAACTGCGGCAAGCAGTTCCCACGGTCGTTCGCGCTGCGGCGCCACATGCGCATCCACACGGGCACCAAGCCGTACGCGTGCGACCACGACGGCTGCACGCAGCGCTTCAACACGTCCGGGAACCTCAGCCGCCACAAGCGCATCCACAGCGGCGAGCGCCCGTACCCGTGCATCTTCTCCACGTGCGGCAAGAAGTTCAACACGAGCACCAAACTCAAGCGCCACATGCGCATCCACTTCCCCGAGGGCCAGAACGTGTTTCGGTGCGTCGGGCTGAACTGCTCCTGGAGCTGCGACAACTACAAGGAGTTTGCGGCCCACCAGAAGCTCCAGCACAACATCATCGTCGGCGCCGGGCTCGAGGCCGTGTCCGCGTCCGCGGCGGCCTCGCTCGCGGCCAACGGCGGCTCGCTGGACCACGGCGCTGACACCGACCGCAACGGCCAGTACGGCGACCAGTCGGCCGCTGCCGACGCGCAGAGCTACTCGAGCACCAGCTACCTGTACGGCTACGGCAAGCCGCCGACGCTGCCGCCGCCGCCGTCAAGCCAGTCCAGGAAGCACAGCAGTTCTAGCGTGGCCGCGGCCACGAGCAGCGGCAGTAGCAGCAGCAGCAGTGGTCTCCAGTACAACTACGAGAACAGCTTCGCGTCGCTCAGTGGACTCGCGCGCGAAACCAAGAACAAGAGCCAGGACGTCGACCACTTGTACGGCGGCGACCACCATCGCCGCGGCAAGAGCTCGAGCGGGTACACTCTGCCATCGACGAGCTTCCCGCCGGCCGACGCGGCGTCCGCGCACTACGCCTCCTCACGCGGCAGCTCGACGCTGTCAGCCATGTACGAGTCGAGCTCCACGCTCGCCATCAGCTCCGAGAGCTCGTCGTACGGCGCGCCGTCGCTGCGGCCGTCGAGCATGTTTGGCCACTCGATGCGCCACGAGGACAGCGGTCCGTTCAAGAGCGAGAACGAGGGCGGCCAGTACGACCACCAGCCGCACCCGCACGCGTCCCCAGCGCACCACCACATCCTGCGCCCGCCGCCGCCGTCGCACCACGAGCACGACGGCATGAAGTTCTCGGTGCCGCCACCGATGAACCCGGCCGCGCCCGAGTTCACGGGTGAGGAGCTCAGCGTCGTGCTCGAGCTCATGAAGGACTCGTACTACTGAGGCGTGCTGGAGTGGCTCGTGGTGTGCAGATGTGGCCGAGACGGAGCGTTTGGATGGATCGATGGACGGTGGTGTTGGGGTATGAAAAGCGCGAGCAAGTGGCAGCAAGAACGATCAGGAAGTATTATATTATAGGTCTGTTGATATTTAGGTGTAGTGTAGTCAGTATGGTTATTAGCGCGGCGTCGCGTTGGCGGGGCCTCCATAGGTTAGTATGTAGTGCTGGCCTCGCCGGCGCGCGCGCGACAGAGAACAGAGAACAGAGAGCACAGAGCAGAGAGCAGAGAACAAAGCGTTGAGCGAGTCTCGTTGTTACTCGCGGTTGTTGTTACGGAGGGTGCCCGCAGGCTCGAAGAACAGCGCACGAACACGCACGGTCTCACTTGTTCACTTTCGCTCCCCGTCCCTCGCAACTTCAACACACTCTTCCACATGGCACTAAAACCAGGTGGATTTTTCACTTCAATGATTGACGCACCACATGCCAGATGTCACTAAAGCCGGGATTAATCGACGGTGCCACGCTCTTCGTGGTTCACCCCGCGCCATGCCATCCAGCCGCAGGAGCTGCGCGCTCGCTCGCTCCATGTCTCTTTGAAGCGACACATCTCCAGGCAGAAAGAGATTCTCGATCCGAGAGTTCCCGTCTCTCGACCATTCGACCAGACACCACGAAAATGGAGGCGCTGGACGCGTCCGAGATCGCGCTGCTGGCGCGGCCTAGCCACTCGCTTTCGCGCGAGGAGAAGGCGGCGCGCCGGCGGCTCCAGTTCAAGCTCCACCAGCGGCGGCACCGCGCCAAGCAGCAGCAGCTCACGGGCCAGCTGGAGCGCAGCGTGCGCGCGCTCTCGCAGCAGATCGCGCGGCTCAGCGGTGCGCGGCGTGCGCTGCTTACGCAGACCGCGTGCGTGCCACGCGTCGAGAGGCCCCCAGGCGGCTCGAGCGCGTCGCAGGTCGCGATGGAGTACGTGCGGCAGTTCGAGTTCGGCCTCGGCGGCGGCCGCGAAGAAGACACACAAGAGCGGTTCCTGCGCGCGACCATGGTCGCCGATATTGGCGGCCCGGACTACCGGGGCATTGACGAGCTGCTATTCCAGTGGCAGCTCTACGGGCGCTTCTTCCACCGCACGCAGTACGTGGCCGACGGCGTGGACGTGCAAACCGCCGGCGACCTCAAGGTTGTGGTCGTGCGCGTCGTGCTGGCGATCCACGCGGGACGCGCGGGCGTGCTCGCGCTGTGCCCGCACATCCGCCACGACGAAGAGGCGATCCAGGCCATGGTCGGCAGCCCCATCCGCGTGCCCGGGCGGCTGCGATTTGTGTTCGACGCCGACGGCGTGTGCAGTTGGCTCGGCGCCGAAATGGACTTCATCGCGGGCCTGCAGCGCGTGCTCGGGGATCTCAAGAAGGTCGCGCTGTGCATGGAGGACGCCAACATGTCGTTCGGCACGGGCCAGATCACCGCCACGGCGTCGGATCTCGACGCTGCGCCGTCGTTCCTGTACGTGTAGAGCGCCACGGCAACCATCAGAATAGATGTGTGACGTGTCGCTGTACATTCATTCCTGGAAGCCCTCAACGCCCCTGTCCCTGATTTTCTCTCGCGCTCCCCTCTCGTCTCACATGGAACGGAGTCCCCAACTGCCTTATAGCTCAACGGTGTGATCGTTGTAGCTCAGCGGTGTGATCGTTGTAGCTCAACGGTGTGATCGTTGGGGACCAGAGAACTTTCGCTCCTTCTCCCGTTTCTCGGATGCGCCCCCGGCGCCTTCAGTGGAGATTCCGAAGGCTGGGGCGACACTGGAGCTGCTACCGAAGGCTCGTGGCCGCGATTGTTGGCGTCGTTCAGGACTTTGAAGTGGTCTCCAACCTCGAGCACGCCGCCGCCATGGCCACCACGCGAGCGCAAGAGCAGCTCGAGCGAGACGAGGAGGACGAGCAAAACCGAATCGAGTACGGGCATCCGTCTCGAAGTGACGACGACTACGAGGAAGAGCAAGACACCCAAGAAAGCTACTCCCGACCCAATCTCGCGGCGCGATACGTTGGCGTCCAGGACCGCGACGCGCTGGACGTTGACGACACTGTGGTCGACCGCGCGGGCCCGAGCCTGTCAGAAGTGCGGTCGCTCGGCCCCATCGAGGAGATCGAGGCGGAGCTGTTTGACAAGGTCGAGCGCGAAGTCCCCATCGGCTCGGGTGCGATGAAGCAGGTGCTTGTGTGCAAGTTTTGCGCAGAGGAGTTTACGTACATGATGCGCGACCTGCACGCCCACAGGAATGTGTGCCCCAAGTTTCCTGGGCGCCAGAGCATGACTCGGGAAGTGCTCAGCTTACCCGACGACGACAATCCGGAGATTGCTGTGGACGTGGAAGTGATCGGAGAAGCGGCTGGCGGCGAGGACACAAGTGAAGACGTTCGAGGACCGGATGCGCCCGCAACCAACGATGAGGACGACGAGGAGGAAGGCAACGGCGACGCGGATCAAGGTGCTGACTTGGGGCACGAAGAGGGCGCTGAAGAAGACGAGGAAGACGCCGACGAGACCCAAATGCTGGAGGATGAACAGTTGCAAGTGCTTGTGCCCGACCGCGTGGACGTGCCCGCGGATACGAACGCGCCGCGTCTGACGCTGAAGGTTGCGAAGCCGAAGGCCGCAGCCGCTGACGCCTCGGGGGATGTGGAGATGGTGGAGGACTCGGAGACGGAAGAGGCTACCAAGTCGGGCGAGCCCACGGGGCGCTCGTCCCCTGGGAATGCGAGTGAGACGGCATCCACGGGGTCCGCGCACAGTGCCCGTGATGCGTCGTATCGTTTGTCGTTTCGCATGATAAGTGACGAGGGGGGCGAGCGCGCCGAATGCCTCCATTGTGGCAAAGTGTGCGCGAACCACGGCGCTACCATGTCCAGTCACTACCGAAAGTGTCCGGCCCAACAAGCTACGCAAGGCGCAACGTCGACGCAACAGCAGTCGATCACGCCGAAGAGAAAGCCGACTAAGCGCCGCATCTCGGGCCAGGACTTTGAAACGCTCGACAACGAAGCCACGAGCCAGGCGAACGAAAGCGACGTCGACAGCCACCCGGGCTCGCCACCGCTGCGTCGCTCGAAGCGCTTCAAGGCCGGTTCTAAGGGGGACAAGCCGTCACCGAAGCCGACGACGGAGATGGAGCCGCTCGATTTGAATGCTTCTGGGGCTCCAGCTGATGCGATGGCCCACAAGAGCACCAAGGCAACCGAGCTCGATGAACTTGACGATCCGATGCTGCTCGAGTTTGACGTGGTGGCTCGAGGAACGCGCATGAAGTGCCAGCACTGCGGCGTCGAGATGGCGTTTCGCAAGAACGCGGCGGAGAAACACCTCGGCGAATGCGACTCGTACAAGGCAAACGTCGGCGCTGGCAAAGAGGCCGGCCGAACGACGACGGCGCTTGCCATTCCCCCGCGAAGCCAGAAGCGAGCCAAGACGTCGGATCGAGACGCGGCCAGTGCCACGGCCACGTTCACTGCGATCACGCGCCGCCCGGAGCGATTCCAGCCGTCTGATATCGCCAAAATGGACCACGACTCGGCCATCGCGTGGATCTTCGGGTCGCAAGCCGCCGTCGAGCGCATGCGCGAGCATTATGGCGAGAAGGTCATGGTCGTGCGCAGCCCGGGCGCGCGTCTCCGCCCCGTCGAGGCCGCGCTGTGTAACTTGGACGTCGCGGCGCTGCTCGCGCAAGCGCCACACGACGCAAACATCACAGCCGTGGTCCCTCCACGCACCCGCGACGGCCACGACGATGGGGTCTTGGCCTGTACGCCGTCCGCTGCGTTGACTTTGTACGACATTGGAGCGTTGATTGCGTTACCCGCACCGGCGATGGCTGCGGACATGTTTGCGGGGCGTTTCGCAAAGGAAGCCAAGTGCGGCTCGCTGGTCTCAACGGAGACGCACAAGGCCGAGCTTTTTTGTGGGCGTGCGGGGCTTCAGCTCGACTGGCAGTACCACAAGACGGACAGTTTTGTGGTGTGCCTGCGTGGTAAGACGCTGTGGCGACTCGAGCCAAGCGTCGTGAAGAACCCACCGAGCTGCTGCCATCTCACGAACCCGTCCAAGCGCGAAAGCGTTTTGCGAACGCAAGCGATATCGCTTGGTGTCGGCAGCGGCTATGCGCGTGTGCCTGTTCCTGCGGCGAGTGCGTTTGACTTCTCGAACGACAGCGATAACGACGAGGACATGGAAGGGAGTGCCGCGGTCAGTAACAGACAGGCTGATTCGCCGCCTGTTCCAGCGGCACAGAACGTGGTGGTGGACGCGGGGGCTGTGGTCTACATCCCCGCCGGTACGTGGTACAAGATTGATCGTCTGCACGGCCAAGAGGGTGATCCGATGTGGCTTCAATTCCAGCTCAAGCGCGTGGTTGTGGGTGAGCTCGTGGTGGACACGTTGCATCAGCTGGTGATGTCGCAGCCCGCGATGCGTGAGTGGCTCCACGACCCCATGAACGGCGATGCGTCGACACCACAGCAACATTACGCTACGTGCGTGAAGGCGCTTGCGCAGCAGTTGTCGGAAGTGTCGCCCGAAGAAGTGTTGCCGGCGCTTTTGTTCACTACCGATCCGACAACCGCTACGACACGGGTCATTGAATACGACCTCACGGGCCCGAACGGCTTCCAAGGCGGCCAGCATATTAAGGTGTTACGGGGCTCGATGTATCGCGTGAACCCGTTGGCCGTGCTGATGAGCGCCGACGATACGTCGACCCAGCCGGATGTGGCGGCGAGCGGTGCAACTGAGCCGGCGTCTACCTCTGTCGCTTCGACACTGTCGGCGCCGAAGAAGGCGCTCACCCGGAAGCACAAACGTCCGACAGGCAATGGGCCCTCGGCCACTGCGCAAGGGCCACCCACCACGCAGGCAGCCAACGGTGCTGAGAGTGCGAGCACAACCAACGCGGTCTACAAGCTCTACGTGGGGTGCAGCAGTGTCGATAACCAACCGCGGCTCAAGGTCCAGTTTCGGTGCAACGCGGTGCAACAAGCGCTGGTGGACTGGATTCGCTTGCGCGACACGAGCGAAGCCTTCCACGTGAGCGAGCTTTCACGAGTGCTTTCGCACTTCCAGGACGGGCGAGCCGACAAGCAACTGCTGAAGTCGGTGCTCCGCTTTCTGTGCACCACCGGATATGTGACCTCGGTGGAATTGGATTTGTGAGCCGGCGGTTGTTCTGCGGTACGTGTGCTCGAGCCTGATTCCTTTTTCTCCTTTCTTGGATGTCGTTGTGTGGCGAACCCGGGGCCTTTCGACAGGTCCTAACGACCACAAACACGAGCATTTTGATTTCTCTACGTTTTGTTGAGTTTGCATTCGTTTGGTGTCCACTGAGTGAAATCAGACTTTCCTTTACACATCCAGTTTGCGATTGCGCATGACGTAGATGGTCTCTTTTGTGTGGATCCGGGGCGGCAGGCGCTTGTATTCCACGTAATCGAACGCTTCGACGGCTTCAAGGAGCGTGAAGTCAGCCTGCAGCGACGACGGGGACTTGGCGGTGAGCAAGAAATCGAATCGCGCGAGCTGCTCAGTGGTGAGCACATCTTCGTCCTTGGAGTAAGTCCAAGCGTCAAACTCCTGACCAAAACGCGACACTCCCGTCATAGCAGCGGGGATGTCGATGTGGACGTGACGCGGAACATCACGCTCGTGAACAGAAAGCTCGTGGAGACGGGCAAACGCGTGACCTCCTTATGATGAAAAGATAGGTAAGGTGGCATGAATAGGCGAAGGCAAACGAAACAGAGGACTCGGGAAATCTTACCGGGGTAGTTCTTGCTGGAGGCCAAAAAGAAGAACACAGAGCCGACCAACGTCGCGACCAAGCAGCACGTGACAAAGAGGAATCGAAGCGATAGCTGACGGGCAGACAAGAAGTTAGGAGACTCATCGAAATGGGAAAGCCTTAAGGCTGTCCGTCGAACGCACCTTCTTGCCGTCCCGACACAGCTTCGCCGCACCCTGTTTAGCAGCACACACACATCATCGCCCCCCATGTCAGCTACGTTCTTCACAGAAATCTCTGATAATGCTGAGAGACGTACCACAGCAGCGGCCATGTTGAGAATCGGGATTGCATTGAAGATGAATCTCAATTCCTTGTGTGGGAGGACCGAGAAGAGCGAGAGGTACAACACGATCGGCCATATGAACGTCCACACTGAGCGGTCTATAAGGGGTGCGTGCGATAGAGCGGCGTGCAGCTGCTTCCACGACGAGGCCGTGGCGATCGAGGGTAGCAGCACGCTGTTTCAGTTCAACCACAGCGACACGAAGGTCAGAAGAATGCTCATTTTGACGAGGCTTTCCCACCGTTTGAACGTACCTGGCGCCAAATGGGACGAGAAGCGCGGTCGCGAGAAGCGCACGCGGCAGCGCCGAGTAGAAGTACCAGAGTGGTGGGGACACGCCCCACTCGTGGCTGCGGTTCTCCACGGTGTTGAGCCACAGCACTTCTCCCTCGGGCCAGAGCCAGCGCCCCCAAAAGTGCGAGTCCACGAGCACCGTCAGCGCGAGCGAGCCCGTCGTCGCGACAATGCCCCACCAGATGATTTGAAAGACCTTCTTCCAGCCGCCGTGGAGCAGAATCCACAACAAAATAGGCGCGAACAGCACGGCCGTGTCGCCGCGGAAGACGATGATCGTGAACGTGAAGAGGAAGATCGAGCGTTTGATCGCGTTGCGGAGCCAGTACGCATACGCGCACAGCACGAACCCCTGCCAAGACAACATCACCCCAACCATCAGCGAAGACGACCAACGAAAGCGAGGTGAGTACTCATTCGGATCACGGACAAGCGCAAACGTGTTGGGCAGCGTGCGCCCAAAGTAGAACATCAAGTGGAACTGGCAGCCGCAGATCAACATGAAAAAGCGCGCGGCATCCTGGTAGGCGAGACGGGCTTCGTGAGTCGGTTGAAACGAAAGCAACAAGCCGACCACAACGCACCTTGCCAAAGCGTCCGTGGATGCTGCGCTTGAACACGAGCAGCGCCGCAAAGTTGAGCGCGCCCAGCACCCAGCGCACGACGAGCTGCAGCGCGATCTTCTGGAGCCCGGCGGCGCGCGCGAGCCACGCGAACGGGCTCGCGACCCACGCGACGACGAGCGCGCCGAGGAACGTGCGCGGCACGACGCCCGGGAACTCGAGGTGGTCATACGCCGCCACGTCGCGCACGCCGAACGCCAGGATGTCGTGCACCGCCTGCAGGTTGAAGCTCTCCTCCACCTTGGCGAACGGACAGAGCGCCAGATGCAGCGAGAACGCCGCGAGCACGAACAGGTCGGCGCCGTCGAGCCGCGCCATGGTGGGTCGAACGAAAAGAGTGAGTGTGTGTGTGTGACGTGGACGGAGGAGTTTGGAGGACTAAACTAGGACTAATATGACCTATTATAGTGCATTTCTGGGAGAAGTGTTGGTGACAACCAGCCACTCACTTCAAGGAGAATGGTGCATGAACTTTAAAAAAATGGGCTCGGGCTACCTCTACCGGGGCCTTGCACAACGTGAAGAGTCTTCGGGGCGGCTAGCGGAGACGCAGCCAGTTCTGGACGCGGTCGCAGGTCTCGTCGATCGCGCGCTGCGCCTCGGGCACGAGGTCGCCGTAGATGAGGAAGCCGTGCGAGAGGCCCGGGTAGATCTTGAGACTTGCGGGCACCTTGAGGTACGAGAGACGCGTGTAGAAGTCGACACTGTCATCCAGCAGCGGGTCCAGGTCGCCGACGACCAGCGCCGTCGGCGGAAACCGCTCGAGCAGGCCGTCTTCGGCGAGTCCCGGGGAGACCATCGGGTCGTGGATGTTGTACTTGTACTGGTTCGAGTTGCCGTGGTGCGGGTAGTAGGAGTTGAGCGCGAGCTCGAGAATGCTGCGCGGCAGCACCGGATCGCTTTGATGCAGGAAGCGCGAGGGCGACGGCGAGAGGTGCATGTTCAGTGCCGGGAACATGAGCACGTTGCCGTCCGGGAGCTTGAGGCCGTTCTTGATGCAGTACACACACAGCGCAGCAGCCATGTTTCCGCCTGCATAAGCAAAGGATACACATGGAATATGTGAGAGGTCATATACATGCGCACGTGTGGGCATCCTCGTCTCTCCTTACCAGCGCTCTCTCCGAAGAGCGAGATCTTACTGGGCACGAAGCCCAGACCGCCATTGAGCACCCACTTGTACACACCGACGATTTGGTGGAGCGAGACCGGGTACTGCGTCTCGGGGGCCAATCCGTAATCTATGAAGCATAGAGAGCCACTTTCAGTATCGTTTCCGAGTTGCCATAGAGTCAGAATGCACGCCACGTACCAACGTAGACGATGACAGCTCCAAGGCGCTGCGCCCAGGAAGTAAGGTTCAAGTAGTCCTTGGCGATGAAGCGGCCGAAGAAGCCTCCGCCGTGGATGTAAAAAAGAACCGGCCGCGATGTCGGCAGACCGCAAGAGATCATCTGGGCCGCCAGCGGCACGCTCGCACCATCCCACGAACCAGCCTTGACAGCACTTAACGGGCGCACACTGAAGAGCAAGATGCCGACGTCGGACGCGTGGAGCCGCCTGGCGGTCGAGCCCGAGCCGTCCAAGCGCACAAAGTGCTCCTCGAGCACGGGGATCGTCGGGCACTGCAGCTTGGTGACAAACTTGATGAGTCGCGACTCGCCGAAGAGCCGCCAGCCCATGCGGATGACCTCGACGCTCGGGCTGTCGATGAGAATGCGCGTCGTGTGGCGCATGGCCTGGCGGCTGCGCAGCGCGTAGAACGGGATCGCGAGCATGAGCAGCGTCGGGCCAAAGAGCTTGAGCAGCTTCTTGTTTTTGCGCCCCAGCACCGAGTGCGCAAACGCGCTGGACGCGATGAGCACGTTCGTGCCCACTTTGAAGGCCGTGAGCCCGATGGGCTCGGACGAGCGGTCGTGGTACTCCATGGGCAGCGGCACGCGCTCGACCAGCAGCGTCGTGGCGTTCTTGAGGTCGTCGTCAATGTCGCTCTCCATCGGCGAGTCGATCAGCAGGCGGTGGTCCGAGCCGTTGGTCAGCGGGCGCGCGCGCTGGAGCACATGCTGACAGAGCAAGAAGAGCCGCAGCGCCATGAGCACGCGCGCGTGGTGGATCTTGATGCGCCGCAGGTTGGAGAACCGGTAGATGAACCGGTTGTAGTAGTCCACCGCGACGACCGCGACGACGCCCCACTTGATGGCCTGGCTCGACGGGAACACTTGCTGCAGAAAGTCGCGGAACGACGTGCGCTTGGCAAACCGCTTGTACACGAAGAACGCGACCGAGAGCACGGCGAACGAGCTGAGCGACCAGCGCTTCTCCCAGGTTGGGTCGTAGCTCGACTGGAGCTCCTCGAGCACCTGCCGCGTCTCGTTCAGCGACTTGGTCGCGTGGCGCAGCAGCGACGCGACGCCGCCGCACAGGATCGTGAAGCGCTCGTCGCGCGGGATGAGCGGGATGATGTCTTTGAGCGCCGTCTTGGCGCGGAAGTCCACGGGCGCGCGCGCGGCGTACGCCTTGGAGGCCACGACGATCTCCTCCTTGATGAACGTGTAGAGCACGCGCTCGAAGCTCGCGACCGTGAGCGACAGGTGCTGCAGCTCGCGGCCCATGCGCCCGTACGCGTACTCGCGGATGATGCGCCGCAGCACCTGGATGCACGAGAGCACGGCCGTGCTCGCGTTCAGCAGCGTCTCGTAGCCCTGCACGCGCAGCTCGCGGTCCTCGGGCGACTCGCCGCGCCGCACGCCCCCGCTTGGGCCGCCGTCCACACCGCCGTCCACAGCGGCCAGGTCGTCGGCGGACGCCACGGGCGCGAGGCAGCTCTCGATGAAGCCGTAGAGCTGCACCGAGCTCTGCGAGCGCACATTCGCCTGGAACGAGGACGGCGACAGCGGCCGCGCGGCCGCCGCCAGCGCCAGCGCCGCCCGGTCCTCACCGTCCGCCATGTTTGTGGCCGGCCACAGAGAGAGAGAGAGAGGGGAGCGTTGTGGCCCGTGTGTGTGCGTGTGTCTTCTTCTCCGGTCGCAAACGATGGATCGTACTTAGCGCGACGGTTCAGTCGGGCTCGTTTTTTATTGTGTGACGGTGGATTGCTTGTGGTCGTGTCAATTCACTGGGTCTGAGTATGCGAGAACAGGCCAATTTATTGTGTGGCATAAAGGTTCGTACTAAGTTCGTATCTTCAACTTCAACTTTGTTGGCTGTTGTGTGGGGCAAAGCCGAAGCGTAAAGGTGATGCGTCGTGTGTCACGATGGACCGACACAGGTGCAGGCATGACAATAAATTGGTCTACAATTTATTGTCGTACGAGGCATGAAACGACACATGGGTACACGTAACGAAGACCCGCGCGTGCCCAAACGCAAATGCAGACCACGACCGCGTCGTCGCCCGCCTCGCGGGGCGCCCCCACGCCGGGCACAGGCGGCGCTGTCACGCGGTTCCGTCCGCAGTCCGCGGGCGTGGACGCCGCTGGCGGCGCGTCGCCCTTCAAGGCGCCGCCTTCGAGCGACAAGGCCAACGCGTCGAGCGACGAGCTGATCCGCGACCTCGAGGCCAAAGTGCGCAAGGTGGTCGAGCAGAAGCGCGCCGAGAGCGACAAGCTGCGGTTCGCGGTCGCCAAGAAGCGCGACGAGGTCGAGAAGGCCAAGCTCATCCTCCAGGACCTGCTCAAGGACTCGGGCGCGCTCGGGCTCCAGTACGATCTCAGCGCCGACGGCGCCGACGGTCCGCAGCCGCCGCACCATCGTGAGCGCAAGCCCAACCAGCAGGACGGTCGTGAGGGCGAGACTAACACCAAAAAGAAGAAAGAGGAGGACGACGCCGAGCGGCTCCAGCCCATCGCGTCGATCTCCCGGCGGCCCGTGTACTCCAAGCACACCAACATCCACGAGCTCGAGGCCAAGATCGAGCGCCGCGCCAAGGAGGCGCATCTCGTGCAGCGCCGCACGCTCGTGCTGGAGCACATCAAGAAGCGCCTCGAGGTGAGCGAAACTCCGCTCTCTCTATGGTCACACATGTGCTCATCTAACACGTTGACGACAGAACGAGCGCTTTGAGGTCGCGCAGCGCACCAACCAGCTGAAACAGGAGTTCGCGGACCTCTCGCACGAGACGCAGGAGCTGCAAAAGCGCGACATCGCGGCGGCCGAGGCTGTGAGTCAGGTGCAGGCGCGGCTCGTGCAGCAGAAGGCCGATATGGCTGCGAGCGTGCGCAAATTCAAGCGCGAGCTCGCGCTGCGCCAAAAGTGGGCCCGCGAGAAGGCCAAGTTCGAAAAGTACTACAACGACCAGCTGCAGGCCGCGACGCTCAAGGCGGCGCACGCGCGAGGCCACGCCGGCGATCACCACGATCACAGTGTGGTGGGGCACCACGCAACGCATACCATGGCCCACGGCGCGTCGCCGGCGTCCGCATCCGCAGCCGCGGCCACGAACGCCAGCAGCGCGCCGCGCCGCACGCCGGGCTCCCCGCCAGGCGTGCTCAAGCACCGCCGGAGCAGCAACCAGCAGGCGCTGCTGGAAAAGGCGCGCGAAGACGAGGTAGAGCAGCGGTACCGTGCAGCGTTCCAGCGCATCGGCGTGGATCCGCGCGTAGAGGCAATCGACCCGGAGGAGATCATCCACATCTGCCTCTCGCACGAGGAGCTCCGCAAGGAGCTGGACGCCAAGCACGACGAGGCCGTCGAGCGCATCGCGCAACTGCGCGAGCAGATTGTACGTCGCGTGTGTCTCTTTGTGTGCTCTGGAAGCGTTCTGACGATGCGATGGATTGTGTGCCGTTAGAGTAAAGCCCGCAGCCTGGCGCGCGAGGACGTGCCGCTCTCCAAGCGCGGCACCTCACAAAAGATCGAGACCAAGCAACTCGAGATCTCGAGCGTCGAGCGCCAGCTCGCAACCGTCGTGGACCAGTACATGTTTGTGGAGAACACCGTTCGGCCTATCAAGGTGAGAAGCCAAAGAGCGACCCCCTGTACACTGCTTCTTGACTCCATCGCTGACCTCTGGCCTCTTTTTGCTTCCCACCGTCGTAGATCGGCCTCCAGCAGGTGCTGCAGAATGTCTCGAGCGCGACGGTCAACGTGGACAACATGGCGGCGTTGGAAAAATGCCTCGTGGACTCGTGCGAAGAGATGATGCGGCTGCTACGCGGCTCGAGTTCCCCGGAAACGGCTGAGCCCGTCGAGCCGACGAGCGCCGGTATCTCCGGGCCGATTCCGGAGGACGAGGCGATCGACCACGACGACCATGACGGCGCTGATAACAACAGTCACGACAACGAAGCCATGAATCACAGCAGCTCACCCTCACGCGCTTCGCGTCTGTCACCGACAAAGGAGGCGGAGCAGCCGGTACCCTCGAGCGCAAAGCCCTCGGAGCCACCGGTGGTCGTCTCGCTCGAGAGCTTCACGTCGCCTTACAATGTGCGCATCGCGGCGAAGAAGCGCGACTCGTACTTTGTGCCGGGACTCACAAAGGCGAGCTCGGCTGCCAAGGCCGCGGACGAGGATGGTAGGTCGCTGTCTCCACGTTCATGGAACGAGGGGGAGGTCCACTTACACTGTGTGTGCATTTGTAGATGCTGAAGAGACGGACTTTGACGTGATGGACCGCGCGATGGTCAAGCGCATTTCCTCGGTTGTGGTGTGTACGAGCGCGGGCAAGAAGCCCAAGGACAAGGCGACCTCCTTTGGCGACCATGGCGGCTTTGGCGCGCAAGAGTCGCACCACATCTACGGCCACAACCACTGACTAAAGGGAAAAGTTATCAGAAAATGAATGCTTTTGATGTCTCTAATCCTCGCTCTTGGCGTCTTGCGTCTTCTTGTATAACCGAGCGTGCTCATGTTTGAACGATTCCTGACAGCTTTTCCCACAAAAGTCGCGCTTGGTGTCGACGTCGCGCACGAGCGAGTCGGCTCGCATCACACGGTAGCACTGCCAGCAGCTCTTGCGCTGGTCCGTGGCGCAGCCTTGCTCTATTCTCTCGATCTCGGCTGTCGATGGGCGCGAATGCGTGCCGTCTTCGGGTGTTCCCGCCCGACGCCACGCTAACACAGCGAGGCGGAACGCTTCCTGTTCTTTGGCTTCGTCGTACTCGCCATCTAGTAGCGCACCACCTCCTTGGGTACTCGGTCGGCTATCATTATTGGACCGCGCCAGAGGGTTGAACCACATTTCGTCATCTTGGCCCGAGACTGTTGTAGCGCCATCGTCGCCTGCGCGCCAGTCGAGCAGCGCCTTCATGAACGACGCGTGGCTCGCGTCTTCGTCAAACTGCCCGTCCGCGAGGTTGATGGGCAGCTCCGCTGGCTGGGACGTATCATTTGCGTCACGAAGTGGCTTGACGTGTGACCAGTGGACGCCTCCTCCCTTTCCAGGTGAATGCGTTTCTGGAACGAGCGCAATGTCTCTAATCTTCGGATCGATGATCTCACTCGCTTCGAGCGATCCACGGCGGACAGCTGCGCTCGCGGCGTCTTTGATTCGCTCTAATTCCTTCAACAAGAGATTTCTCGTCGACAGCCGATCCACGCCGATATGAGTGAACTCTTCTGGTTGCATCTCGAGAAGCACGGCGCCAGTGACTTGATGAAACTCAAACGCTGGGTGGAGCTCGTCCAATGAGAGCGACGTGAGCCACTCTAGCACGTGCTGCGTCGTCCACTTTTTCACGGTGGCTACGGACGGAACAACCAAAGCGTTCTCGGGAGCTTTCTTCTTCTTCTTCTTCGGTTTCGCATCGCCTGGATCCGTGTCCGCGCCTTTGTCTTTTTTCTTTGATGGTTTCTTCATAGAGGATTTCGACATTCGGTCCTCGACGTCTTTGGCGTAGCGGCTTACACTTCCAATCGTCTCCTGTGCGCTGCGCCACCGCGAACCGCCAAACTTGGCGGGCAATTCCTTATCTAGCTTTTGCTTGTCCTCGAGCATCTTCATTCGCAGCTGGATGAGCCGCTCCTCCATCGCTTGGGCATCTTCCTCGAGTCGATCAGAAGCCCGATTCTTCGCGGGCGCTTTGCTGGTCACAACACCCGAGCTCGTTCTCGCAACGGAACCCGCCGCTGAGTGCGCGATGCCAACGCTTTCCTTCGCCATGAGTTTTGATCGCGGTGGATTTTGACCGGTGCGGTCGGAGGGGCGCCGGTGAGCTTGTAACCTGCTTCGCGTGGAGCCAGACAAACCTTCTGCTCTCCATTCTATTCGAAGACTGCCAAGACCGTCGATTCTTTTCTTGGATGTCGGGATACCACATCCATATCATGGTTCATGGTCAGGTTCCCTTCCGAACAGCGCTGTGGTGCTCTCCCGACATCATCGATTCTGCCCGATGAGCTCTTCCCAGCTTCGACTCTCTAAGCTCGATGAGCTGCAAGCTGCGTCTGTGCTTCAGCTTGGACGAAGTACCTCGACCCCGACAGACACTGTGACTCGCAGCGCGGTCACCAAAGGGAGCGTGGGACTGCCAGCCAAAAACAGCATCGTAAATGGCAGCACAAGCTGCAACAGCGATCGTTCTGCCCTGAGCGTCTTTGGGCGATCGGCGCCCTTCGAGACGGATTTCACTGTCCACGAAGTGGTGGGCGAAGGCGGCTTTGGGCGCATCTACAAGTGCAAGTCGAATGTCGATGGCCGCTGGTACGCCGTCAAGCTCGAGCAATTCTGGTTCAAGCCGCAAGCGTACTTCAACCCCTCGCAGGTCCGAGACGTGATGATGAACGAGGCACTTGTCCTTGCTCAGCTGGACCACGAAAATGTGTGCCGCTACTACAACACGTGGGTCACCGGGTCTCTCGTACCCATCGATAACGTAGGGAAGCGCGTCGACTTCTCGGCGCCAACGGAACTGAAGTCAAGCAAGCGTTGCAGCACCACTCGTCGCGTATCATCCAGCAGTGATTTTGCGTCATTTGTAAATGCGGCAAACCGTTTCGTGCCGACTCGTACGACGTCGTCGTTCGACGAAGAAGATCCGCAATTCGAAGAGATGGATGAGCGAGTCTTCTTCAACTCGCAGCGCAGCAACCGACTGCGAGTTCAATCGCTAGATGACGAACTCCCGGCGTTCAGTGACCTTGGCTTCGAGATGGCAGACTCGAGCGACTCAACGGTGGAATCATCAGAGTGGAGTGAAGCGTCTTTAGAGCCCTCTCCGCCCGCTCACATCCCGCGTCGTCGTCAGTCGATGGACTTGATCTCCACCACGGGCAGCTTGTGTACTCAAATCGACGTCTACATCCAGATGGCGCTGTACGACGGAGCGACTCTCCAGCACTGGATCGAGCAGCGAAAGGCGATAGACGCTGCGGAGAACCTGCGAATCTTCCGGCAGATCCTCGCTGGTCTCAAGTACATCCACAGTCAAGGCCTCATCCACCGTGATATCAAGCCTGCGAACATCTTCCTCACGAAAGATTCTTGTGTCAAGATTGGTGACTTCGGGCTCGCCAAGAACACGCTCCAAAGCAGCCTGCACATCCCTCCTTCGCAGTACTACTTCGACGACGGCAGCGTGGATGGCGATGAAGCGACGGCTACAACGTCAGCAGGCGTTGGCACCCCTCTCTACAGCAGCCCAGAGCAAACAAGCGGGCAGCGTTGTGACGCATCAACCGATGTCTTCAGCTTGGGCGTCTTGCTGTGTGAGATGTTCATGTCCTTCTCTACGCAAATGGAACGCTTCATCGTGCTCTCCACCGTCCGCAAAGGTGTCATTCCACAGGCGCTGCAGCTCACCTACCCGAAGATCGCTGAACTGGTCGAGCAAATGGTGCGCGCGGACAAGAGTCGTCGACTCTCCTGCGTTGAGATCGAACACCACGCTCTTCGTACTCACATGTGGACAGACGCGTGCGCTGCGAGCGCCCTCGCTTCCTCCTGGACTTCTGTTCATGGAAGAACTACCTCACCATCAGCGCCACACGGACCATCGGACGCTGCGCACGAAAAGCTCACGCACCTGCTTTCGAGTCTCCTGCGGCTAGAAGAAGAGCAGGATGCGAGTCTGCTTCGCTTGAAGGCGGGAGCGGGTCCTCACAATCTACAAGAACTCTTGAGTGTGAGCGCTGCCCGGAAGACCATCTTGAACGAGTTTCAGGCTATGGTAGATGGAACATCATGATAAAAGAGAACGAATGTTTATCTCGATAGAGTTCCGAGATCCAACTCAATGGAGAGAGAAAAATGCAGCATGCAGCGGTGTGAAGGACACGTGTTCTGCGAACAGAAGTAATAGAAAACCAATTCGAAGCTCCGCCAATTTGGCCCATCAGGAGATCGCAGCGAGAGCTCCGCTGGAGCTGTTTTCAGAGGAAGTCGTCTTCCGGACCTTCGCTGTCAGAGGAGCTTCCGTGAGGCCGTCACGTGATCGGATTGTATCCACTGCGTCGACGGCACAAGCAGACGTACAGGAGAGTGGCGATGGCACCAGCCGCAGCAATAATCAAGACGGTGCCCCACCATGGCATACCTTTCTTCTTGTGCTGTTCGCCCGTGATGGGTGAAGGGCCCTCCTCATCATGACCCGGGTCGTGCTCTTTTCCACCGTGCGCTTCAGCCTCACCTCTGCCTTCCTCTTCGTCTCCAATCGAATGCGCTTCATCACTATCACTGCTGTGCTCAACACCCACTTCGGTACCGCCTTCCTCTTCACCCGGGTTCTCTGCGACCGTATTTTTCGCTTCCACACGAAGATCTAGCTCGTCACCAATTGACGCCTTCATCTGCGAAAGCACGAGCATGTCCGCCTGCTCGAAATACTCGGCTTTCACGGTGTCGTGCTCGCTGGAGCCATGGATATGCAGAGATGAGTTTGCGAGAAAGTTCCCACGAAGGCCAAACACAATGACCTTCTCGAGATCCACGTGCATTTCTGGGCCGTCGTATCCGTGGAAGGCGCGCTTCGACACAATCTCAAATGTGTTGTCGCCCGTCACGCGGGCCTTGAACTGGAGCACCGAGTATCGTTCCTCTCGGACCGAGTGCAGCGAGTCGCCATCATCGATGAATAGATCGCCTTGCGCTCCGAAATCGGCAACTGACGGATCGAGCGCGACGACCAGACGGTACACACCGCGCTTCGTCATCGCCGTCGTCGTACTCGGTTCTTGCGTCGGAACGATGTAGCCACCGCGAACATGAACTGGCAGCACTGATAGCGGCGAGAGCAATTGCACGTACCGATCGCTATCTAAGTCGTCGTCCTTGGCTGAGGTGATCATCACCCGGCCGCTCTCGAGATCGTACCACGTCGCGTTGGGGAAATACGCACGCACCGAAATCGAGCGTTTTTCAACAACAGGAGAGACCATGAGGGCTGGCCCAACCAAGTACTGCGTCTCGATGTCGAGGGCGACTGGGTCGTCCGGAAACTCAAGCGCGAGTGCGCGAATCACCGTGTGGCCGTGCGCGTGCGCGTGGTAAAACTGCGAGTACATGTACGCGAGAAAACTGTACCGGCGCAGCGTTGCCTCGCGAACAATGTTTGCGGTCTCCTGGTCAAAGTCGATCGGTGATTGCGGCTCGGCGTCTCGGCTCACATGGTTGCGGAACAACGGGAAAAACGATGCCGCTTGATTCCAACGAACGCTCAGTTGCTTGGTCATGCCACGGCCATTGCCGCCGATGCTCGGCCCCGAGAATGGGACCCCTAGAAGACTCATTTGGACAACGCTCGCAATCGAAAG